>JABTTQ020000371.1:0-262266 GCA_016081115.2 Rehmannia glutinosa | reverse complement strand
CCTCAAGAGTACCACACTCTTGAAACACCTATCACCAGATCACCCAAATGTATCATTTCCGCGTTATACTCGCAGGATGTCTTTGTGTTGAATGATGACTAAAACAAGATTACAACTCAATAATGAATAATACACCTTGAGTGCAAGTGTAATCAAGAAATAAGGTCTAGACGTCAAAGATGTGAAAGTGATAAGGTAGGCAAATTACAAATGAAAGTTAATAATAACAATGAAGAGCTAATGTGTTTTCTCAATGTATCTTGTCAGAAACGTTGTATCTCAATCATTGTGTAGGTTGCTCCAAAACTTCCTATTTATGGAGATGATTGATCATGTATAGGCTCTCAGGGTATTGAAAATCTACAAAAATACGATTAAAATCAAGAATATAGCTGTTAGAAATCAATCCCACAAATTATGGAAAGTTAGTCTCACGCCGCACAATTTGCACTTTTCATTTTGTCCAAGCGAAGATGCGGCCGGTCGCGTAGAGATAGAAACAAATGCAATTTTCTAAAATTACATAGGACCCTGTCTCCCTATGTGTGACCAGTTGAGGTGACTTATTTTGGAAGCGGGGAGTTACATCTTCCTTTCTCTCGTTCGTGCACCTGTCGCCCTCATGGCCACCATCCGTCGACCGTCGCCCCTCGTTGTTTTTCATTCCGTGTCGCTTTCCTCGTTTCCAAAACTAAATCGGTCAGTTTGCTGCCTTACGTATGCGGCCGAGCTTGAAATATAAGTGTTGACCAATTTTATATCAAAAATAATCTTCAAGAAATACTCGAGAAATAGTAAAAACATTTTAAGACGTTCGGGAGTATTTGACAACTTATAGGGACCTTGTTTTGGTAAAAAATTCATTTAAACAAAATCATCAAAATCATGATAAAAACCATTTATCAAACAGGACTAAGGTGTGTGTTTATTCAGTGGATACTCTGGTAGATCCATTGAGCGAGAATGACATTTGCCTACCCGTTCAAAGTACGAAAAGTCCGTGATACGAGAAGGGTGTTGGTGTCGTGATTTATACACATCAACAAAGAGGGCTTTTAGGCGAGTCGATATCCGGAGTGAATCAATTCATCCGTTGCTAAGATAATTCGGATTCACATATATTATGTGGCTTACGTGGGCAATTACTAACATTGATAAAGTCAAAAACAAAAATATCATACCTCTAATCATAAAAAATGCATTCAAACTTATGTATTTTTGTTCGATCTTCGAGAACTCATTTATCATAAACCGCTTACACCTTCATCGACCATTTTGTTTTAGTCATGTTTAGATTCTTAATAAGTGTAAAAATATATGTCATATCTTTTTTCGAGATTGTAGTAGTAAATTTGGATATAAATTTATTTTCCTAAGTTGTTCAGATGTATAGGATAATTAAGTATATTATTTAAGAAAATATGAGACAATAAAACATAATTTTGGCAAATTGTTGATTTTATTATATTAATTGTTTTGGAGTGTTCTTATTTTTGCGAATTTCGTCATGTATTTTATTTTTTCATGTTATTAAGTCAATATTTTTTTAAAAATTTTATTGTGAGATTTGTATTGTATTATTTTGATTTTTAATTATTATCTTTTATTCGAGTTCGTATATTTGGTATTATTCAAATGCATGCGATTCAAATCAGTGTTTTTACAAAAATATGTTTCATGATTTCAAAAGGTTTAGAAATTCAATAAGTAATTAAAATATGAAGATAATTAGTTTGATTATAATTTATAAATCATGTGATTAACCAATTCAAAAATATATTATCTAAACTATAAAAATTCTTTTAAATATATATATATTTTGCTTGATAATAAATTTGTGAATGTGAATTGTATCTATGCATTGAACATGTTAATTTATGAGATAGTAAATGTTTAAAATAAAATTTAACTCGCTATGTTGAATATTTAATGTATTATTTTTTAATACAATCAATAATAAAGTCATTTCAAATTCAATATCGTTTAAACTTTTTTGAAAGTTGAACAATTGTAAGAATTATCAAAGGAATTAACAAAGATCATGTTTATATTTAGCAACATTATTTTATGGAAAAATGAAATATTTCAAAAAAAATAGAAACCTTTCTATTTCTTTATATACACATATATCAAAAAAATATCAAATAGACAAATTCATATCTAATAGTCCATATGTAGAACTTTAAAAAAGTTGAATCAAAATAAAATGATAAATATAAAAAATAATTTCTATTCACATGAAAAGTATGTCGATATAAAAATAATTTTCCATATAAAAAAACTATTATGGATATAATTTAATAATTTAATATTAAATAAAACATTTATTTATTCTTACATGAATATATATATATATATAAACTATTTGGATACATAGTTTGAGATGTTTAATTCTTCAATTAAAATATTTTTTTTATTGAATTCAATCAAATTAAATATAATTCTATATAATTATGAAGAAATTGGACAATCTTAACTAATAAACTATACATATATCATAAATAATCAAAATACATGAATATACAAATTGATGTCTAATAGTCTCGATTTGCATAAATTTAAAGCGCAATACACAATAATGAGTAAATATATATTATATATTTTTTATTAATATGATTATTTTTTATTATATATATGTGTGTAATATCGTGTCAAATCAAAAAAAAATAATTAATTAGATATATTATACATCATAAATAGATGCAAAATGGAAAGGTTATTAAGTTTTTTTAAAAAAAAAAAAAAAAGACATATATAATAATTAATGCAACACACATAGAGATTTGGAAACCTAATTTTACATAATTCTATTTTTATATAACTTTAAAAAGTTATTCAAAAGAAATTGACTACCAAAAATAATAAAATCATAAATATTTATTACTTCTTATTTCTTCATAGATTTCTATTACTTTTTTAAGAATTTGTATTACTTTTTGTAGAATGAAAATGGGTGGACAAAATATATGGTTACTATTTTGAGAATAATCTCTTTTTATATATATATATATATATATATATAGGATTGTTCAAATGAGACCAATCTCTTTAGGTTAGTCCATGAGACCAATTATAAACCCTTGATTTAAATATTTTAATGGTTGAGATCATTTTTCTTATTTTTGGAATGTAAGGGTAATATTGTATTTTCATCTAAATCGCTTTTATGAAAAAAATTACTTCCCTGTTTTTAGGAAAATACAATCTTTCCTATCCCACCTACCCGATTTTTAGGAGGCAAAAGCCCAATTTCACTAAGTCACGCCTTTTCAATTTTTTGGGGTTGAAGGAGTTCGATTTTGAAGAGTTCGTATTTTTTTCTCAGATACTAAATAATGTATGTTTGTATATTAAGTATACAAATATGTTATGATAAATATACAACATTAAGTGGAATGTAAACAAGGAGTTGATACTTGAAACCCATCTTCTATTTATTCTTTTTACGCTTATGCTCCCGTAGAAATTTGCGGTTTACTAAAAAAAAAAATGAACTTGGTATGTTTATATATAAAAAACAAGGAGTTGATACTTGAAATCTATATTCTATTCTTTTTCTCGACACCCATCTTTTTCTATTTCATCCTGTATACTAAGTATGCGAGATGTTGTATACTAAGTATACAAATATGTTATGATAAATATACAACATTAAGTGGAATATAAACATAACGTTGTATAAAGTTTTGATATCCGAATTGTGTGTTTTTCTTATGTAGGAGTTGTGGTTAATAAAATGTCAAGCGAATAACATAAAGAAAGAGAGTTGGTAGTCGCGAAGAGAGAGTTCGGAGACAAGCAACCTTCAAAAGAGGCGCTGGATTTGTTTAATTGGATAAATTGAATTGTATTATTTGTTGTATAAGTAGTTTAGTGTATTTGTTTACTTAGTAACGTGAATTGTATTCTTGGTTAAGTGGAATTGTATCCTTAGTTATATAGGTGGTTAAGTGGTTTTGTATTTTTAGTTCTGTAATTATAAATTTAGTTTAATATTTTTGCATACTCATTAATGTTTATAATATAGTTAGTTCGGTGTAATCGTATATATAGTTAAACAATTTTGTATGCTTAGTGTTGTTTTATTGTATATTTAGTTCAATGTAATTTTACATGCAATACATGTATGAGAAGCAAAAATATTCTTAAAGATAAATTAACAAAGTTACATAATGCTTTATGACAAAATTAAGATACAATTGTAAGTTAATAAATTATATGATCGCATTGTATTAAATATACAGAACACATAACTAAGTGTACAATTTCAATCTAATATGTATGCATCCCATCAACTAAATAAACACACGATTGCTTTGTAAAAATACAAGTTGTTTCATTTTTTTAACAATACACATTATTCACATTATGATAAATCCATTTTGGCATGCAATGACACTCAATTATATGAACAATTTAACTAAAATAAGTATACAACACTAAAAGAAAAATTATATATCCCAATGTATTAAATATACAAAGAAAACATCATTCCTTGTCCATTATGGAACAAATAATTATACAAATCACATTAACTAAGTAACATGATATATTACTTCGTTCTTGAACTTCTTTATGCGTGCTCTTCCGATGTCAAACCCGCTAATTGCTCCATACTCTTTGTAAAGTTTTATACCGATTTCCAATGTAGCGAAATGCATGCCCACTCGTGAATCTTTTCTTGTTCTACTCTACGTATCCAATATTTAGTTGAGTCCGGTGAGATTTCAGCGTTGACGTCCATTGAAATTGTTAGTTGGTTCTTGATGTTTTACATTAAACGAGACAGAGCATTATAAAAACAAAATGGATGGATTATTTATACAATATGCAACCATATACATACATATTATTATTATTAGTAACTACATTCATATAAACCACCATACAATTTTTTTTTTTAGAGGAATTTATATCCAATCCAACTAAATGGAATTAGGAAACTAATATAACAATCATACAAGTTTATATTATAATTATACAACACTCATGACTATGTATACAAGTTAAATATGTTAAATATACACGTAAAACAGCTTAACAACATATATGCAATCTCCGACTAGTTGTAAATATTTAAGAAATAAATATTCAAATACAAGATTTATATACTAAATATACTAACATTGTTCACTACATATACAAACTAACAAGAAATATACAATGCACTGAGACAATTTCAAAATTTGAAAAATGTAAAATATGTATACAATGTTTGTACACTAAATATACATCCATTGTATACTAAACATACAAACTACGAACAAAAATATACAATTGGTTTGATTTTGCGTTCAGTGTTTTTTTCGTGATTCCTCCTAATTTTTTTGCAAGTATATCGTAAGATATTACCTTGGAAACATTCACCAATCGCGTTGGAGGGAAGATGCCATTGTACAATCCCTTTGCTCTAATTGATGACAACCGTCAATTAACGAAATATATTGTATGTTTTTTCCGCCTGCAAATGTATATTGTATAATTTTCGAGTGTCTAAGAGATTGATGTCAATGATGGTAGAGAATGTCGTGGTGAGGAAGAAGGGTTGACGCGGTGGATTTCCATCGATTATGGGACGTGATATTGATCACGTCCTAATTTTTAAGATTCATTACCATTTTTATTTTTGGATGATTACTATTTTACCCCCCTCATATGTATAGTTTCTTATGTAATGTTGTATATATATATATATATATATATATATAGGGAGGATCTTGTGAGACCACCCCCTAGGTTAGTCCATAAGACCAAATCCACACCATTAAAAACATAAATCAACGGCCAGGATCTAAATGAATCTATACAACATTACATAAGAAAATATACATAGACGGGGTAAAATAGAATCGATAAATCAATTTGGTAACTAATTGCGAAAAAATAGGGGCGTGATCTTGAGTTGATCACGTCCCATAATCGATGGATATCTTCCCGAATTAACACACCTTCTTCACCACGACATCCTCTACCACCATTAACAAATCAAAATCTTCAACCTGGAAATATTATACAATATACAATTTACGACGAAAAACAACAGACTATATTTCGTTAAATGTCGAATGATTGTCATCCATCGGAGTAAATGAATTGTACAATTGCGTAAGATCTTCCGTCCAACACTATTGATGAAAGTTTCCAAGGTAATTCCTTACGAGATACTTGTTAAAAACTTTAGGAGAAAACACCAACAACAATTGACGCCTAATCGAACCAATCGTATGTTTTTGTTGGTAATTTGTATGTATAGTATACATAACGTGTATATTCGATTACAAGAATTGTATACATAGTTTATTTTTTTTCATATTTGGAATTGTCTATATATTGTATATTTAGTGAATAGGTCTTGTATTTGTAGATTTATTTCGTAAATATTTACAATTAATCCGAGATTGCATAGTTGTTCGCAATCGCTTTGCGTGTTTATTTATCATATTTAACTTGTATACAATAGTCATGAGTGTTGTATATTTATAATATAAACTTGCATGGATTGTCATATTAGTTACTGCATATGCAGAGAAAAATGTTAGTATATTTAGTATAGAGACCCTGTATTTATAGATTTATTTATTAAATATTGACAACTAATCTGAGATTGCGTAGTAGTCACCGAACCGATTGCGTGTTTATTTATCATATTTAACTTGTATACAATAGTCATAAGTGTTGTATGGAGGTGTATATCAACATACTTATTAATAATAATAATGTGTATGAATATGGTTTCATGTTGTATATAAATTACATCCATTTGGTTTTTATAATGCTCTGACTTGTTTGATGTCAAACATTACGAACCCGAACAATTTCAATGGACGCCAACGGCTCGGAATTTCACCAGGCTCAACTAAATATTGGATACCGAGGTAGAACAAGAAAAGATACCACGAGTGGGAATGCATTTCGCTACGTTGGAAATCGGTATAAAATTTTACAAGGAGTATGGAGCAATTAGCGGATTTGACATCGGAAGAGCACGACAAAGCGGTTCAAGAACGAAGTAATTCGTTTGCATTATGTTCTTTGCAATAGAGAAGGCTTCAAACACAAAAATAACATACCTATAGAGCCTACAGATGAAGCCGAAAGAAGATGTGGAACATGGGTGAGATCGAACACATAACAATGAACGTGTCCAAAACGCAACACCACGCCACAAGATAATTTTTTTTTATTGAAAAAAGTCTTTGGGTGAACAATATGTCATTTGAGTTTATCCTTTATGTCAAAACAATGTGTTACATGATGATTTATCTTTTAGATTGGTTTTCTTTCTCAAATCGTTTGCATAAAAATTATCTCGAAAAACTATTTAACTAAGTATACAATTTCAATTACCAAATAAACAACTCTACATGTCTACTTAAACAAACGTCTACTATACAATATACGTTCCACCGTATAAAATATACAACTCCAACTACCAACAAAAACAATCGGACGTAACTAACTAAAAGATATTTAACTATGTATACAATTTCAATTACCAAAGATACAACTATACTTGTCTACTTAAACAAATAATAAACAAATGTCTAGTGAATACGGATGAACTCGATCCATTTACACAGTCCGTTGTATAAAATATACAATTCCAATGGCCAAAAAATAACTAAACTTATCTAATTAGACAACTCCGCTCTTAAAAATTACATATATATCTACATGTACATTTCAATTGTTTTATTTAAAAGGAAAGATTATATTTTCCTAAAACAAGCAATTAACGTCTATAAGTGAAAAGAGGAAAGATTATATTTTCCTAAAAACAAGCAATTAACGCCTGAATCATCAAACTTATTATATGTAAAAATACTATACTACCCTTATATTCCAAAAATAATGTTAAATTAATCTGCACCATTAAAAGTTTTAAATCAAGTGCATATATGAGGTCTTATGGACTAACCTAAAGGGATTGGTCTCATTTGAACCAATCCCTATATATATATATATTCATATTGATCTTACAATATCAATCATGTAATGGGAATGGGGCTAAAGAACTATCTCAACTCATCGCTGCCTCATGATATTTACCATGCAAGTAGAAAAGCCTGTGATGATGACGGTTTTGGAATTTCATCTAATTTCTCCTTCGTATGAAGGTTGCGACAGAGAGAGGCATCCGACGTAAAACTTTGCCACTTTACTTTTTGCATGAATTTATAGTGTTAACCAATTTTAGATAATTAATTGACTTATAAACTTCACACCACCGACTCACACAATGGGATAAGGACAATTGATAATGATGATATAT
The DNA here is from genome assembly GCA_016081115.2 of Rehmannia glutinosa. Classification (NCBI taxonomy): domain Eukaryota; kingdom Viridiplantae; phylum Streptophyta; class Magnoliopsida; order Lamiales; family Orobanchaceae; genus Rehmannia; species Rehmannia glutinosa. The sequence continues at coordinate 253,994 of JABTTQ020000371.1, read as the reverse complement.
ATACGATTTTCATATAAACGTTACGGGATATGTGAAAAGAAGGATGAGTCTATTGGCCTAAGAGGGTTTTCATTAAATTTAGTTAAAAAAGATATAACTCCCATATATTCTAAGAACTTTGGATCTTATTTTTTTAAATAAAAAATTAAAGTATTTGAATAAAAGAACATCATCTTTATAAAATGATAGTAATTTCAAAATTAATGTAATCAAAATCATATTAAATGCTGAAAAATAAATTCCAACCTTTTTATATTATTAAAACCCTAATAAGAATCTACATTTTAATTAGTTCTGAATCTTAATTTTGTAAAAGTTTTACAAAAATACTCTATCAAGCTTATAACTTCGCGAATATTAGCAGTCCAACTCCAATCATAACATCCCTTTAATTTCTTTTTTTCCTTCAAAATCCATGTTATTACAATAAATAAAGAAACAAAAATCCAAAAAGTGAGTCAAAGTTTTGGCATAAGTCATACATTGAGCACTCAGTCCTCGCATATGAAAATGGAAGCACAAGTTACCGATCAAAAAAAAAAAAAAAATGGAAGCACAAGACCATATCCAGGGTTGGAGCCACGTGCTCCATGATGGGGCCCTGGACCTTCCACCAATGTTTTTACATAACTCATTATTCACAAAACTCACCTTCAATTTTAATTGAAAAGTAATTATCTATGTACTTCATATAATCTTTTTTTATGTTTTTGAGTGATTCTCTAATTAAGTTTTACTATAATTTTTGGGCTAAAATATTTTATCATTTTGTAGTGTTAATATATTTTTGCTTTTTTATTATGTTATTGATTATATAAAAGTATTTTTCTTATATTAAATTAAAGATGGTACATACCATAATTATATACTGGAGGAACAATTTTTAATTGATTTGATGGTACATATTGTAAAAAGTTTTGAACCCTTCGATTGCTAAATGATTTTTTCTGCAAGTTAAATGTTTAAAATTTTAGTAACTTAATAATATTTTTCGACGTAAGTATAATAATTCAAATTTTATCATTTATACATAATAAATATTGAATCGTGCGACTCTTACTTTTGGCTCTCATCTACTACGATTCTTGGCTCCGCCCCTGACCATATCTCACTAGGAGATGAGAGATGATACTTGGTCTCACCTGTTAAAAGCGAGGTTAGGGTGTTTCAAACTTCACTCTCTCCTACAATTTCATTTGCAATGGTTTAAATTTGCACTAAAATAAAAGTAATGGAAGCATAAACCCCTTCCACGTGGGTGACCAAAGCAACAATTATTTAACATGACCTCCATATGAACATTACACGCAATTACACTGGAGATCTAAATTTACTTTGATTTTTCTTACTTCATCTCATTCAACATTTCAATTCAATCCTCGATCTCCATCTTCCTTTGCTCGTCTATTTTTCCCCACCCCCACCATCCACGCCAACATAAGCCTCTTTTAAATACCCCATCCTCCTCCGCATATATATATATATATATATATATATATATATATATAGGGATTGGTTCAAATGAGACCGTCCTTTAGGTTAGTCCATAAAACACTTATGACTCTTGATTAAAATTTTGGATGGTATAGATAATTTTGGTTAATTTAGGCATATAAGGGTATAATTGTACTTTTATATTTAATTGGTTATGTTAATTGGGAAGTTATTAGCTATTTTTAAGGAAACGTAATCCTACCTTTTCGCCATTCCGATTTTTAGGGAGGAAAAATCATCAACTTCAAGTATTTTTTTCAAAATTGATACTTATTTTCGACATATTTGTGAACAAATCGTTTTATTGATACTTAGTTCAAATGGACTTGTATACTTAGTCATGTTTTATTGTATATTTAGTTCAATGGATTTGTATACTTGGTTCAAAGTGGAATCGTATTCTTAGTTATATAAGTAGTTTAGTAAGTAATTTAGTAAATTTGTATACCTAGTTTTGTGGATTTGTATACTTAGTTCAATGGAATTGTATAATTAGTTATGTAAGTAATTCAAAGTGTAATTGTTCTCTCAAAAAAAAATTCAAAGTGTAATTGTATACTTAGTTAAATATTTATGTATACTTAGTATTATTTTAATGTATAGTTAGTTCAATATAATTGTATACTTAGTTAAATGTTTCTGTATACTTAGTAAAGTTTTAATGTACAGGTAGTTTAGTGTAATTGTATACTTAGTTAATTGTTTATGTATACTTAGTAATATTTTAATGTATAGTTAGTTTAGTATAATTGTATACTTTTCATTAATTGTTGCCCGATTTTGTTGCCATATTTGAATAAATTGCGAGTTCGAATCGGAAGAGAGAGAAAGAAAAGGTGAATCGCTTGATTATGGGGACGTGATCAATACAAAATCATGTCCCTAATTTTTTTAGGAAGCGGTTATTATATTTAATTTCCTGGATTCCTATTTTATCCCTTCATTGTATACTTACTTATGAAATGTTGTATATATTGTAATATATCTTGGCCATTGATTTACTATTTGGATGGTGTAGATTTAGTCTTATGGACTAACCTAGGAGGGTGGTCTCACAGATCCCTCCCTATATATATATATATATATATACATACATACATACTACAATATAAAACTCCCATCACTTTCAATAGTTGAGACATACACAATAATGGCGGAAACAACGGCGGATGTGCAACCCCTTTTTTTTTTTTTTTTTTTTTTGATAACTCACCTTCCGGCTTACGTCTGACTACGCCGAGACACAACACTCCGCTCCTCATTCTTTGTCGCCATGGTAAACCGCGGGATGTGCACGACTGGCCGTGTTCGACGGTCTGCCGACGTACAACCGATCCTCCCGGGTAAACCCCCAATCTACTAATAACGATCTCTCCCGAATCGAACCCACACAGATGCTATTCAAGATGAGTTCCCACCAAATCTTCACCAAATCGCATATGCCCCGGAGCAATTTGATGGAGCAGGATAGAACCCCCGACCTCCACCCCGAAAACAATTTGATGGAGCAGATTTGAACCCCGACCTCCACCCCACACAATGTTTGTGGTGGCAGGTGGGCTAAGCCACCTGGTTGCAACCCCATCTTTCTTATTCCCTTACAAGATGGGTAAATTCAATCTTTCCCACAAATCAGAACTTTTCTCGTGTTACCCACTTATCACTATTAATTGCTATTTCTAGGGATGGCAACGGGTCCTTGTCTTACCGGACCAACCGGACCCGCCTTATTCGGGGACTGGGTATGGGTCCAATAAATGAGTATGGGCGGGTAACGGTATTGAATTTTAGACCCAAAGGCGGGTATGGGTCTGATAACAGTATGGCAGACCCAACCTGCACCCGACTCATATAATTTTTATTTTATTTTTTATTTTTTAAATATAATGAATATATTGTATTATTCTTGTTCAAGAACTCTTGATATATATATATATATATATGTTGGTGTTTATTTCATAATTTATATAATATCTACAAATTTATATAAATAACATAAATTTTGAGTGCACTATTTTGAGTAAGAATCGTAAAAAATGGCCAAATATATGAAGTTGGCGGTCTAATGGGTCTAACGGGTCTTACCCGCAAAGACACGGTATGGGTCGGGGCGGGTGTGAGTCAGATGAGGTGGGGCGGGTATGGGTCTAGATGAGGGGGTCGGGGTGGGTATGGGTGGGGCGGGTATGGATATGAGTATTGTATTTTCTTAAGGGTCGGGTCTCGGGTCCAAGCGGACTCGACCCGTGACCACCCATCGACATCTCTAAATGTTTCCTTTTTTGAATCACACTAAGAATTTGATGAAGTGATAAACATAAAATTTGCGTTCATCATCTTGGCTTTACAACGAATTATAAATTTTATTAAACATATATTAGACCGAAAGATATGCTCAAAATATGATGACAACACAAAGTTGGATGGCATAAACTTTAATACTTATTTTAAAAATAACAATTAATAAATTAGTGGCGGTTCACTAGTGGGCTTAGAAATCCTTGACCCAATCTTATCTTTGGCGGGCGGGATGAGACTGGCCATTTTGACAACTCTATCTACAATATTGTGTATGAGGCCGATGAATGAGGCCACAAAAGGAAATAGTTTATAAATTTCTTTGATAACAAAATAAAATAATTTCTCCCTTACTATAGTTTGCCCCCAGAGCCGTCCCAGGGGCTGTCGAGGCGGCGCGCCGCACAGCCCCCCCGGCGAGGGCCCCACCCCCTGGGATTTTGTTTTTAAAAAAATTGAATGTTTTAGAAAGCGGATATATACAATAAAGATTATACACAATAATCATGATAATGCTCGGCGGCCTGTTGGTTTGTTCTTTCTTCATGGTCGTTGAAGTCATGACTTCGATCCTCAACTGTAGCAAAGTTTTTCCTTTTTTTTTTTTTACCTGAAATTGTGGCCCAACTGAATTCCAAATCAAAACAGCAGATAAAAAATGGGCCTTGAGGCACGAAAAAAAGGAAAAACTCAAAGCAGCAAAAAGAAAAAGAAAAAAACATAGACAAGAAAGAAAGGAAAAACTGAAAAAAGGAAAAGAGCATGGGCATACGCTTACATCTCAAAAAAATCATCAATCAAAATATCATACAAATATATTTTTTTCCTTTAAGAATTCTTTATCTTTAGTTCTTCTATTTTTCCATTAGTTTTAATTGTATTGATGTCTATTATATTTTGTGGGTTTCATTATCTTTTTAATGTCTATCTTAGAGTTTCATTATCTTCTCAATGTCTATTCTATTTTATTAAGTATGCAATGGAGGACTTGTATTTAATACATTACACTAAATTGTGTTTTTTTTATCAATAGAAAATTATAAATGTCTCCTACTTGAAAATATCCATCTAGATGAGAAAAGAAGACAAGTGAAGAATGCATCAAGATTCAAAGAGAGACATTAAATGTCTCTTTTGTAGCACTATTTTTATGAATTTAAAAACGTTGAAATTGAAATATATATAATGTTTCATTATTTTATGTTTCGATCAATGAAATTATTTTTTTGTAACAATGATTGATTAGATATTTTTAATTTTTGTTTATATAAGTACAAAGAGCCCCAAATGTTTTTCGCACCGGACCGTAAAACATAGGAACGGCCCTGTTCGCCCCTAACTATAAAACCCTGCGTTTGCCAAGGTATGAGGCTAACTAAGGTTGTTTTTAATGGTGGTGCTGGATTCTTGCCTCCTTGAAGGCGAAGGCTTGGGGCGACACCGGTTTGGGGTTAGACTTTTGGATGGAAAAGTAGGAGAAAAGTCACTTATTTTTTTAATAATTCTCATAGTTTGGTTAAAACAGTAGAAACATCTATGTGGGACTAAAAATTTATAGTGCTGATTTTCGTGGTGATTATAAAATGAAATTATTACCTAATTTAGGTGATATGGTATGTTTTCATGTGTGCATGAGTTCCTTCTAAAATTATATTATTAAGATTTGACTTTTCTTATTCTAGTTTAATCAATTGGTAAATTAAAGCCCTAAATCACGGAATTAGGGATTCTAATCCCCATATTGACTCTCATAATTGTTACATGAAGTGATCATTATCTCTTTTTATAACACATCTTCTACTTAAAGAGATAGACCATACCACATCATACCACTTCATCAACTTTTCAAACACATTGTCTCTTCTGTGCTCATTGACCTTTCGTTTTTGTGGGGGAACTTGCTATTTGGTCGATTTTCTTCTGGGAGAAATAACTCCTTTCTTGGTCTATGTCCTGGAGGGGTGGACATTTTGAATTCACCTCATTCAACTATTGCTCTTCCAGCCTGTGAGAGGCTGCGGCTCCCATTCACGAGAGCGTCGAGCTCCTTCTGCATGTTCACCATCATTCTTCTCAGCTTTTCGGCTATATTTTCTGTAGGGAGCTTGGCACATTTAAACATATTTTCGAATCCAAGTGGTGGTTGGGTATAGTTATGTCGAGACATTTTGGTAAGATTTGAGTAACTGATATTGGTATTTTTAATAGTTGTTAAACATAGGAGTATCAATTTGGGTCATTGAGTCGGGTTAGTGTTTTGGTTTTGGGTTATGTTCAAAATACATCAAAATTAAGTAAAGGGATAATTACAAAAGTACCCACGGTTTGACCCAATTACAAAAACCAGCTTAACTTTAAAACTTACAAAAAGTACTCTGAGGTTTGATTTAGTGTAAAAATTAAGGGTAATGCAATAATTTTACAAATATGAAGGGGATTTTGAAATATATTTCAAACCTCGTGTACTTTTTGTAAGTTTTAAAGTTAATTTTGGTTTTTTATAATTAGGTCAAATCTCGTGGGTACTTTTTGTAATTATTCCTTAAGTAAAAGATAAAACAACTACGTAGTTTCAAAAAAATATATGTTTTAGACAAATTAGTAACTTCGTGTCGGATACGTGTTATTCGTGTTCGTATTCGATCGGGTTCATATTTCTCTCAAGAATTGAGTTCGTATTGGGTCAAATATTGACAAGCTTAGTTAAATGTCAATTCGTTGACGGTGAATTTATATTCTAGTGCGGCAAACAATAAAATATGAGTTTTGTGAGTTAATAAGAATAGTAACAATATAAAAGGATTTAAAGTTGTAAAAGACACATATTTGTCAACATGGGCAAGTTGGACTTAATATTCTTTTTTGTTATCTTGTTTGAAAACTTAAATGCAATAAATGCACTTGGGTAGAAAGTGATTGGAATCCTATTATAGTCATAAAATGAAGGTATTTATTGGAGAGAGTAATCTCTCTTTATGCACAAGTGACACTTGTGTCCATAAATGTGATGATTCCTCGTCAATAGATTTGCCGACATCCTGATTTAGGGATGTGAGGTGTCGACGTCGATTTGACCGATAGATGTGACCCATTGTGTGACATCCGTTTCCGACATTCATCGGGATACAAGTTTCTTCTCCATTAAGTTACATAAGACGAACAAGTGGGACTACCAAGTTGTTGGTTCATTCATCACCATGCCGATCAATGTAGATGCTTCTTGAGGTATGTTCGTCATGCCAAACATCGAGCTCGGATGGTCATTTTTGTTGTTGTTGGTCTTGCTATCGGTCAGTTTACTCCAAAACGATTGACCCCATCCACATGTTGCGTTGGTACATGTCGGTGGGCTTATTGACCAGAATCGACTTTTGTTGACCTAGTGGCCCTTTATCCGATACGGATCCCCGGTTGGCTATTCCACGCGGGATATTACAACAATAACAATAATAATAAAAAACCATCATGCCATTCAATTTGAGTCATGCCATCGTGTCATACGTCACGGTGGCAAGATGTCATGATGGTTGTACCGTCGTGCTTTCACGAGGCAATCGTGTCATTATACTACATGACACAATGGTCGTGGTCATCGTTGTCTATCTATCATTCGAGCTATAGTGTTATCACGCCATTATGCCATCTACTATAATGAGGGTATTATAGTATTTTATATCTATGACATTTATAATTATATGCAAGAGGTGTACTAAGAAGGAAAAAAATAAAAATAAAAATGAGTGTGAATAGCCCTACCCATAATAATAATAATAATAGTCCCAACTAACTAAGCTTAGCCCCCACCACCACAAGAAATCATGTGGGGTAGAGTCGCAGTTTAAATCCTTACTCCATCAAATCGCTCCCTGGAAAGATACGCGATCTAATGAAGATTTGGTGGGAACTCATATGGATTCGATTCGGGAGAAATCATTATTACTAGATTTGGGAGTCGAACATTTTTGCCAGGAGAATCTGGTTATACGTCACAGACCTACTAAAAACAGATGCACATCCCACGATTTACCTTATCGACATCAATAATAATAATAATAATAATAATAATAATAATAATAGTCCAAATAAAAGTGGCTTAAATTATTTCGACCACCACAAAGAATCGCGGGGTGGAGCTCAAATCCCTCGCTCCATCAAATTGTTTGTGGGGGTGAAGGTCAAGTGAGAATCGGCGTTTGTCGCCGGATAAGTGACGTAAGTCTGGTGGGGATTATCAAAAATAAATAAATAATAATAATAATAGTCCCAAAATGAGTATGTCATACTTCAACATTCAGTCCTCCTGACATATGTAAATGGGAGCACCAATTATTTAACATCATTCATATGAACATCGTGCGCAATTTCCAAATGGTGATCTAAATCCACTTTATTTTTTCCTAACTTCATTCAACATTTTAATCATCCTCCTACGACCCCTCTCTTTATTCTTCTCCCACCGTCCACGCCCACCGCAGCCTCTTTTAAATACTCCTCTCTCCTCAACACACGTACAACACCACCACCAAACTCCATCATCTGTTAGTAGTCGGGAGAAACACAAAAATGGCAGAAACCACGCCGGATGGAGCAACCCCATCTCTCTTCTCCCCTTACAAGATGGGCAACTTCAATCTTTCCCACAGGTCCTTAACTTTTCTCCTCTAGCTCACATATCATTATTAATCGCTATTTCCTCTTCTCAGATCGTACTAAGAAAAATTTAATTCATATTCTGGATTCAGAAATTGAAAAAAATTAATACTGAAATTAACATTTTATTCAATTTTGCAGGGTGGTGCTGGCTCCGATGACCAGATGCAGAGCACTGAACAACATACCCAACTCCGCCCTTCTTCAGTACTACACTCAAAGAGCCACAAATGGCGGATTTCTCATCACCGAGGGCACCATGATCTCCCCACTGCCGCAGGGTAATTTCGTAATTTCATGTATCTTGATGTTAACGGGGAATGAATTATTGATAAAAAAGTAGTTGTGGGGCCCAACCCCTTTTATTTTAGTATTTCTGGCCGTTAGATGTTAGGATGGTGATAATTACTAATTAGTTTGGTGGATGTGGGTCCCGCCACAGGTTCCCACACGTGCCGGGGATATTTAACAAGGAGCAAGTGGAAGCGTGGAAGAAGGTGGTGGATGCTGTGCATGCTAAGGGGGCTGTTATATTCTGTCAGCTGTGGCATGTGGGCCGGGCTTCTCATCAAGGTACTACGCCAAATTTGACGGCTGTGATTCCATCTTCAACATATTTATGCTAAGTAGTATTGGTTAACAAAATATCTCTGTTTAAGTATTAGTACTATTATTGTTTGAGATGATCAGAGGTGAATATCTTTGCATATTTTAGAAGCGGTCTTAAGAGTTATGGCTAACAATCAATCACAAAATTCACCTGTGGTTAGATAATCTTGAAAATAAGTACCTAAAGTGATACTAGAGGATTTTAAATCTGGACACCATATAAGAATAATGGATTGCAACAATTAGTGGCGGATGAAAGATTTTGAAAATAGGGATACGATAGATATTAAAAATACACATAAATATTGTTTAATATTTAAACATAACAAAATATTGTTTAATTGCAAAAGCTTATCGTGTAATGATACATGAAAAACTAATGCCCATATATAAAAGAACTATTTTTTTAGTACATATAGAACTAATTAGAGTAATTAAGAAAATAAGTGACAACAAAACATAGTTTTGGTAACATTATAATTTTATTAGATTTTTGGGATATTTTTACTTTTTGTAGATTTTGCTATGTATTTTATTTACCACATTGTTATGTCAAATTTTAATTTTTTGAAATTTTATTGTGGGGATTTGTATTGTAATATTTGGATTTTCTAATTATTTCTGTAAAAATAGGTAAAAATAGGAGTATAAATTTATTATTATTATTTTTTAAATATAAATTAGTATTGAAAGTTTCATAAATTGGGGCTACAAGTGTACCCCAAGTTCTAATGTAGATCCGCCACTGACAACAATGAAAGTGCCAACTGATAATTTTTAAGAGAAAGTCGTTTGCATAGCTAATTATTATGAAGGGGTAATTAAAAAACTACATCTGAGTTTGGGATAATTACAAAAAGAACCCAAAGAATTTTCAAAATTATAATAAAAAACGCTTGAGGTTTGATTGCATCTTAATTATAAGTAAGGGTGTCAATTTCGGACCTTACACACAAATCCGACACCGAACCTAACACGAAATTAATGGGTATGGGTCCAAAGCTGTGGGTCCGGGTCGAAAATGGGTCGAACCCGAATAACCCGCCAATTAAACAGTCGGGTTCGGGTCAACCTCATCACGACCCATTTAACCCGCTTAACCCGCTTTGTGAATTTAAAAAAATTATGTAAATAATTAATTGTAAGAAAAAACAACAAACAAGACATATCCTTAAAACTTAAATGATAAAACCTCCTTAATTATGTATTTGTTATTATTATGCATGTTTTTTTTTAATATTGTCCCTAAAATATGATCAAAATACGTGTTATGTTATTTATGCAATTATGTTATTTCTTTTTGTATGTTGTACATTGTGATATTTTTTATTAATTGAATAGTGTATGATAGTTATTGATTTTAAAAAAAATAAATTTATTCATTAAAACTTTTAAATATATATGAAAATAATTTTATTAGACGGGTTACGCGGGTCGGGTCTGGGGTTACCTGTGAAATAAGTAGGTCGGGTCCGGTTCAAGATTCGACACGAATAATTAAACAGTCGGGTCCGGGCATTTGTTGCTTTCGACACGCGAACCTGCGAACCCGGACCTACGAACCCGGACCCAACCCAAATTGACACCCCTAATTATAAGTGGGTAACTAAGTGGCGGAGCTAGACATTTAATTTTGGAGGCGCTAAGTGATTTTGGGGGCTAATTCAATTAAAAAAATAATATTTATATACAAAAAAATTAATATTTGAATATAAAATATATGATAAAGTAATGAAAGCATTGAAAAATTTGGGGAGCTATTTAGCTAAAGCCCCCTCATCATACGAGGAGGAACCGCTCCTGGGGGTAACTGACTAACTCTAATATTTTTACGAATGTATAGGACGTGTTTGAAATGTTTTGCTTAATAAGGGGCAAAATGTAATATAGAACCAAACCTCAAAGGCATTTTTATAATTTTCAATTGTTTTTTTTGTTATTAGCTCAAACCTCTGGAGTAGTTTTTATAATTGTCCCTTATTATGAATATTGACATGTTAATTGGTGGTAAGCAAATTGGAATGCCTGCCATCTATCTGAATCAAATTTCCACATATTTTCTGTTTTGAATTTCCTCATCTTTGGCATTTTTCTTTTATTGGAGACATACATGATTAATGCTACAGAAATGTGGTTAATGGTTGTCATTCATTCACTTCTGTAAGTGTTTAATCTGAAAATATCTCGAGTCCAGATGGCTTCCTCAACCATTTCGTGCGAGGAAATGGTGATAATCGTAGCACGCAATAAGCATCTCATCTTTGTATAGTATTGTTTTCAAACTTAATGAGTTCTTTGGGAATGCAAACAGCGCTTCAGCCTGGTGGAATTACCCCAGTATCGTCGACAGACAAGCCAATATCGAAGAGGTGGAGAGTGCTAATGCCTGATGGAAGTCATGAGATTTATCCTAAGCCACGCAAATTGGACACCTATGAAATACCTGAGCTGGTACAACACTATCGCCAGGCCGCCATCAATGCCATTGAAGCAGGTCAGTGTATTTCAATATTTCATACGACAACGGATCAGGTGATTCCTTTTAGAACAATATGTGAACAACTACAATTGCAAGAATGCAACGTAAAACTCAAATGTTACCTTACCTGATCATACATCTTCATTATAGACTTGAAGGTTCCAGTTTGCAATATCTTGCATAATATTTCCATAAACACCATCTATAAAGTAGAGAAATAGTGGAAAAATGGTTCCAAAAAGGTTATATATTGCATACAAAATTTATGAGTAACCAGCAAGCTTGAATTGATGCTCTCAGTGTGACCTAGACACAAACTTACAGTTAGCATTCTCCTATTCTCCAAGCAAACTAGTCCCATGCTCGTTAGGCATGAATTTGTGGACTCATAATTCTGATTGCTATTGTAAACAATTACAACGTAAACAGGACAGGCGAACTTGCAGGTTAAACAATTTGATTTATGTGGCTAATCATTAAATAATTATTTTAACCCTCCGATGGTTGCAATTTTGGCCCATGTATTGGATAAATTTGTAAATGGCAATGCTGACAGTTTGCTAGAATTATTTCGTCTTGTTTGTTGTTGAATTCTTTTTGTTCCGAATAATGTACTTATGGCGAATTATTTCGCTTAAGGAAGGTTATGTAAAACGCTTCTAAGTAGGGAGTCAAGATTGAAGAAGTTTTATAAAACTGCATTGACACAAAAGATTGACATTTCTTTTAGTTAAATAGTTGTTTATTAGGATGGTCATTGCGCATGGAGTTTGAAAACTCTAAAGATACTTTCAAGTTCCAAACATCTATCAAACGGCAGTAATCCCAATTTGAACTTAGAGAGTTTTGTACTGTACATTATCAGGAATGAGAAGATAAAGCTCAATGTCCTATGCCATGGCCTTTTGATAAATTATTTGTGATAAATGCAATTTCTTGCCATCCCTCAGATGTGTCTACTCAAAAGTAAATATAAAAAATATTAAGTTGCTTAAAATTATAAATGCTATGAAGGGAGTGGCTGCAGTACTTAAAAAAAGTTATTGCCAACTTTTGGCTGAAAATAAAAAGTAATCGGTAATGTTTTCAAATGTCAATATCTGCTTCTGATTCTGTATAATTTAACCAGAATCTAAAAGCTGGGAGAAGGGAGCTTTAGATTTATGATTATGCTTCTGGTTTCATTTTGAAATATGTAAAAATATTTTACAACTTTATTCACCAAACTTAATCAACTTTCAGCTTATATTTGCAAACACAACCAGTTTTTGATTTTCAACTGTTTTTCACTTCTACTACAGTAAATCACTTCTTTTAAAAACATAATTTTTTGCAAACACTCCCTAATATAAGGAAAAATGAACAGGATTTGATGGTGTTGAGATACACGGAGCTCATGGTTACCTCATCGATCAATTTCTCAAGGATGGCATCAATGAGCGGACAGACGAGTACGGTGGATCTCTCCCACAACCGCTTGCAAATTCATTATGCAAATCGTTCAAGCAGTTGTCTCCGCTGTCGGTGCTGGCCGAGTCGGTGTCAGAATCTCACCCGCAATCGATCATCTCGATGCGATGGACTCAGATCCACTCAGCCTAGGCTCAGCAGTAATCGAGAGACTCAACAAACTCCAAACAGATTGTGGTTCGAAACTCACTTATCTGCACGTGACTCAGCCTCGGTACACAGCCTATGGGCAGACGGAATCTGGCAGGCACGGGAGTGCGGACGAGGAGGCCCGATTCATGAGGACATGGCGAAGGGCTTATCAGGGCACGTTCATTTGTAGCGGTGGATTCACGAGGCAGCTAGGGATTGAAGCTGTGGCTGAGGGTGATGCTGATTTGGTGGCGTATGGTCGGCTTTTCATTTCAAACCCGGATTTAGTTCTGAGACTCAAGCTCAACGCGCCTTTGAATAGGTACGTTCGGGCTACGTTTTATACTCATGATCCTGTTGTGGGATATACCGACTACCCTTTCTTGAAAAATGATACTGAAATTTTTTCACCCGTATCACGCCTTTAAATCGGGATATTATTACCTTAGGAGGCTAGAGATTCTCGATTATCTGGTCATGGTAAAATGTGTGTATTTTGTACCACTGCCATTATTTGAAAAAGAAAATTTGTTAAACGTTTGGAGGTAGGTATACGATGATTTCAGTATCTATGTTGAGAGGAAAATGGTTATATGAACCGTCTGCATCTATTTATCTGCCGCTTTATGTAAGATCCTCATCCTATATAAAATCCATGAACAGAGTCCTGTTTTAACCTCAAGTTATGTCTGTTTATAAATCTGAATGTGTGGTAACATTATTTTACATGCTTTCCACAGCATTTGTTATGGTCTTCAAAGATTTTACCTCTTCCTGTGATTCATTCTTGTTTTGGGTCTTAACCAGTTGCTCAACTTGGTTGAGTCTGGGCAACTGAACTTAAGAGTATGATTCACAAGTATCACACTCTCAGTTACAAGTGAATACTGCAAATCATACCTGATGGCTGATATTCTGATCACAAGAAATTATGGCAATTGGAAATGGATGAGATAGAAGATTTAATTAAGGAATAGTTACAAACCTAAGGTCCGCTAATTACAAAAAAATCATTTGAAAATTACAAAACCTCGTTGAGATTTGATTGTCTTAAATTAAGGGGGTAAATCGTAATATTTCAATAAATTTTAATGTGGTTTTTGAAATACTTTTTGCTTATGAAGGGGAAATATAAGTTTCTAATTCAAACCCCAAGGTTTTTTTTTTTTGTAAATTTAAAAAACTTTTTTTTTTATTAATTAGGCCAAATCTCATTGCGTTTTTCCTTTTCCTTTTTCTTTTTTGTAATGATCCCTTAAATTAAAGGCCATCAAGGGCTCGAACAATGAAATGAACGAATTCATAATTAGCTAATAATATATACTTTTTTAGAAGGGCAAATCTCACTTTACCCCTATACTCTCATTGAATCCCACTTTACCCCCTTGTATTCTCAATTGTATCATTTGACCCCCTTGTACTCTCAATTTGTATCACTTTGCCCCCTTACATTATTATAACATTATTTTATATTCATATTCCTTTATGAAATGACCATTTTATCCTAATCTATTAGTTTTAGTAAAATAACAAATTATTTTAAAAGTATTTAATATAACTAAACTTATACTTATTTTTCTAAAAGAATTAAAAATTACTAATAATATTTCATATCTTTAATAAAAATGCATTTAATATATCTTATATAATTTTAAGTTTGTGATGAATAAGAAATTTAAAGTATAAATGCATTAGCTAATAGAAAATATCACGTTATATAGTAATTTTATACAGAAATATATAAAGTTAAATAATTAGCAATAAAATATAAAATATAAATATTTTAAATAAATTTAATGTTAATTGATTATTAACTAATTAAACTGTGAAAGTTAATTTGAATTGAGAACTACGTTAAATAGATAAACAAAACAGTCATTTTTATTGGTTAATTTCTTAATACTAAAATGAATATTCTTAAATTTAACAAAATTTCTATTATATATGTCTTTACAGCTTATCTATATTTTTTAAATTATATTAGTATAATTCATTAATGATGAATAACTTAATACAAATAGTTTACTTATATTACAAATTATTATTTAAAATATAATACACATTTTTTAGATTTATCATGGAAACAAAAATGAATATGTATGAATATGTTAGTTAGCATAAAATAATCTAGAATATAGTTATTTAATAGGAACTCTATTAAATTTAGTTTATAGCAAATAAACTTTCCCAAAAATAAACATATGAATTGAATGCCATTAAATTAATTTAAAAATAATAGTAGGGACATTTGGGCATTTAATAAAGGAATATGAGGATAAAATAATATTTTTAATTGTATAAGGGGGTAAAGTGATACAAATTGAGAGTACAAGGGGGTAAAGTGATACAATTAAAAGTACAAAGAGATAAAGTGAGATTCAATGAGAGTATATGGGGGTAAAATGAGATTTACCCTTTTTAGAATTAAATTAGTCAAATTGGAAGGCAATGCTGGATGATTTTGTTAATTTATTTATGACAATATTTAATAATTCTGAGCAACACTATAAGAAATCAAACACTTTGAAATTTTTATAATACCAAATTTCTACTTCTTTCTCCAAAAAAAAAAAAACAAAAACTCTACTTCTTACTATATAGAAAACAACCTATAAATTATGGACATAATTTGATTATATCAAAATGAGAGAACATTATATAAAATGCATTTTGAAAAACGAAAGTTGTCCGTGTAAAAAAAAAAATGAAGAAACACGAAAGTTGTCAACTACGAAATTAGACGTCTACATACGTCCACACAGACATGAATGCCCTTTCGGCCTTTTGGGCACGAAAAGGCAAAGGCACCCAATAAACTTCCAAATAATAATTTCAATAAAATAAGAATTGGAGAAATTTCATTTTTGCTTTGAATTATATGGTTAAAACCTCTATAAATTAATACTCTATAAATAGCATCCTAAAATAATTATCTTCAGTCCCAACTTGGGCCAGTTTATATATTAGTACTTTTGATAATTAAAAGATAATAATTTATAGAAAAATCCTTATATAAATCTATAATCCTGTCAATATCATAAATTAATAACTCACTAAAATTACAAATATAACTATGACAATTTAGTAAATATGAATTTATTGTAATTTCACCCATAGGAGGCGATGATACCCGAGTTGAGATGGACAAGAATGTACACGTGGCAGCACAAGTCCTGCGGACAACGCCTCCTAACGTGGACCGACCAGACCACAACTAGCCGAGCTGGTGATCAAAGCAAACTGGGACGACCAGCTAAGGGAGCCTGCCGAGACCAAAGGAACCCCGCCCTGGAAGTCAATGGTAGCCGAGTTGAAGACTCAGTGGCAGACCAATATGCCACCTAGCTCCACAATGATGGGATAAACCAACAAGACTATTTAACACACATGACAATCATGTCATTTATGCACGCCAGAAAATGACAAGTGTCCTACTCAAGTTATAGCTAGTGGAAAAATTGCATAACTTAATGTAATAGTATAAATAACACCCATTAATGAGAAAAAGACAAGAGAGAAATATGCCGAAAAACATATATAAACTTGTACATTTAAAACTCGCTCGCGCGAGGCCGACCGACACGTTACGCTTCGGTTATTCAATAAAAAAGGCACTTCATAGCCACTTAAGGCATTTCATTGCCACTCGATATATTTTCCAGTCATCATATTTGTGTTTTGTTTGTTATTGAGCGAAAAATAAGCATCAACAAGTTAGCGCTAGAAGGAGGGTCCATTTTTGTCCAAATTGCAGCCCGAAAAGTCAAGTTCCATCTAAAGCATTCTCATTTCTATTAAAATCAATCATGAGTTTTCGAGAGAGACGAGGAAACCCGCCAAGCGGACCCATCACAAGATAATCAAAATATACCTTCTACTAATGTTGGGGGCGCAATATTGCAACCCATCACACAACTCCTCACTAACCCTGAGTTCATTCATCGAATGACCAGCTTGGTAACAAGCATTGGTGGCTCCTCAATCCAGGTCCAGGTACCTTCACCTCCACCTACGAACGGGTGCGAACGGCCAGGTGCCGTGGCCCACCTAAACCAGGAGAAATATTTTGACTAACCAAATCACTTGTAAATATTTTGCAAGTTTTTGTATCCAACATGTCCAAGTCGCCTATGCCATAAACTAGTTAAATCATTATTGGCGACAAGACAAGAAATATTTTGACTAACCAAATCACTTGTACAAATTTTATAAAGATTGCCTTTTCTATTTGCTTCACAAATAATTTTACCATTTTTAAGAATAAGACATTTTTCTTTATTGAAAATAACATCATATTTTGAATCACAAAGTTGGCTAACACTTATCAAATTAAACTTAAGCCCTTCAACTAAAAGAACATTACAAAGAGAGAAAGAAGAATTACCAATTTCTCCATTTCCAAGAATTCTTCCTTTGTCATTCCCGAACATGACCATGCCCTCTTCTTGGAGCTTGATGTTGGTAAAAATTCTCTCCTTCTCGGTCATATGGCGCGAACACCGTCCACGAGCCATTTTGAATCCTCCATTATGGTTATAGCTTCTAGCACCTACAAATGAAACATTTTTAGATACCCTATAATTTCGGGTCCATGGGGCTTAGTTTTGAGACCTTTGGGTCTCCAATAATAGCTAAAATTATTTTTCAATTTGCAATTATTAGCATAATTTCCATATTTCCCACAATAAAAGCAAACAAGATTATTAAGACTCTTAGACGCATAAAAGTCGACCTTGGTCATTTTTCTTAGAAGCATTTTGAAAAGGTTTATAACCAAGTCCTAATTTAGAATGCTCACTTCTTTGTGCATCAAGAATTTTTGTAACTTTATCCGTGCTTAAATTAAAATGATGCACATTCTTTTTCAAATTTTCAATTTCTTTTGTGAACATTTGCTTTTTGGAATCAAGAGCATACATTTTTGTAATAGTAATAGCATGAGCACGATCAATAGATTCATAAGAAGTAAATAATTTTTATTTCTCCAATTTGAGCTCTTTAACTCATTTTTCAAAAGTTTGTATTTACATAACATGTCTCTAAATTCATTTTGGAGCTCATCATAATCACATTGCAATTCATCAACTAAAGAAGAAGATGAAGAGTTAGAGCGTACCTCATTGTTTTCATCGCCTATGGCCATGAGACCTTGTTTGGCTTATTCTTCCTCGTCGGAGGTGGCAAGTAGCTCATCCCAAGTTTTTGCTTCGGCATTTAGAGCTTTCTTTTTGGGAAAGGGCTTTTTCTTCTTTTGCTCCTCCACCGCTAACTTCGGGCATCGGCTATATAGTCACTACTACAAAAAAGTCGATAGACACCGGTTTTAAACCGGTGTCTATTAGTAAACCAACCGGTTAAAGCCACTGTGTTAAAAGTTCTGCTTTTTTTGACACCGGTTCAAAACCTAATGTCTTTTCCTTCAACGACACGGTTTAAAACCGTGTCTTTTAGTAAAAATAACCTGTTAAAGCCACTGGTGTTAAAAGTCTAACATTTTTGACACGGTTTAAAACCGGTGTCTTTTCCTTCAACGACACCGGTTTAAAACCTGTCTATTAGTAAAAATAACCTGTTAAAGCCACCGGTGTTAAAAGTCTAAATTTTTACACCGGTTTAAAACCGGTGTCTTTTCCTTCAACGACACCGGTTTTAAACCTATTTCTTTGAGAAAAATTATCCACTTTCTAATGTTAAAAATTTATGTATTTGACACCGCTTTTAAAACCTAAGTGTCTTTTGATGTTTTTAGAAGCGGTTTTAAAAGGGTTGTTTATTTACACAAAACACCTAAAAAACGCAAAATAACCATATAAATAAATAATTCATCATAAACTCCAATTCTAACAACCATCATAAGTGCACTACCAACAACCAACAAAAAGACTATATAATTCAACTACAAAACAAAAAATCCATATGATCCAACAACAAAATATACAATTAAACATGGAATGTTTGACTTGTTCACCCACATAGTATTTCTCCAACATTGCCCAAGCATCGTGGTTGTGCCCGACATCATCAAACTCGCTTCTATTACGCCCTTCCCCTGAAGTAAGAATATCAAATAAAGACCGGCATTAGTTTGTGCTACCAGGTCATGAGATGAGATATTACACATAATATACAAGGTAAAAATGTGTAGAGGAGTCATCCTTTTTATGAAGAGGAGAAAAAGACACTCGTTATGAGCAAATCATCCTTTTTATGAAGAAGAGAATAAAGAAAGACTGATATATATCGAGCTATTACAAGAATAAACAAGACTAATTAAAAAAAAAAATCATTTTTCTTTTTTAAAATTGGAATACCCCCTCCGGCATTTGTTTTATCTTACAAAATGACACTCTCAAGAGACCTCAAGAGGGTTATTTCTTAAGGCAACTATAAACTTCAAGAGGGTATTGAAAACATACATTTATTAGAATTTATGTGATCAACATCCGGCCCAACTAAGGGAGTGATGAAGTCCAATATGCCCCTTATGCCAAAACAAATGACCAAAAACTATCATTGTTATCCATCCAATAAAATCTATATCGACCATGCAACTCGTGTGCAAAAAAGAATGTAATGACTGCATAATAGTCAATAAAGGACTTGAAGATGAATATCAAAATCAACACAATCCCTTTGTAACACTTGGGGAAAAAAGAAAAAAATACCAAATCGCATGAAGCCTGGGGTACAGCAATGAAGTTAGTCCATCGCCTCAATCAATCATTAATGATTTAATGTAATCTATGCACTTTCATTTCAATTCATAGCAACTTAACTTGCGTAAATTAGACAATTCGGACACCAAACAATCTGGTAAAACATTGATCTCAAATTACTCTCAAGACACATAAAGCTTCCACCGAGATGATCATCAAGTAATAAAAGTAAAAATCATCCACTCTTCCCGTCCTTGGCGGAGACATAATTTGCCAAAAAACACCATTCCATACAAGATCTTAAAGGCAAACAGATCAATTGAGCTCAACACTAGTATATATAATTTACTTCCCAAAAAAAAAAAAAATCATATCCCCTGTTTATAACCTCAATTCAACATGTACGGACCAAATATCAAAATTAGATATAGTGCATCTCCTTCCATTACTTATTCAATTAGAGTAACCCATTGAACAAGTTCTCGATAATCACAACCTCCAAAAGAAAACTTTCTTTTATGTGTGGCATAATGTCCGGTAATTTCTTAAATATAGATTAAAATTGCAAAGAGGGTATTTCTTAGGCACCTAGTCTTGTACGAAAAAGCAAAGCAGTTCTTAAAATACCCACAAACATACATAAAACCCGATTACAACTTCCAAAACTCATAACAAAACAATTTGTCATATGAAAACAAACCCAAACAAGTGAACAACAAACCCGTAGTCTTGTACAAAAAGCAACAGGTTCTTAAAATACCCACAAACATACATAAAACCCGATTACAACTTCCAAACTCATAACAAATTCAATGGTCACGCCTACAAAAACATCATGGCCCATACAAAACCAAGTTTCTAATTAATACACACACATGCAAAGGTCACACCTACAAAAGCTCACACCCATACAAAAAGAAAAATATGTAATGAAGTTCATAACATCCATCCCAAAATCTAAAAGCACAACTCAAAAAGCAAGATTCCCAAAAGCTAAATAAGAAAGAGCCACAACACACCATACAAGAGCCACATTGATGTATATAAGGTCATGCAATCATAATGGTGAGAAAAATTCAACGTAAAAATTGCCTACCTCAAAACTAAAATCATGACTATTCAAACATGTGATCTTGTACGCATCTAGCCCACTCCAAACGCACTTCATCAATTTCGACTTTAGAGTACTCGTATTTTGAACCGTGAATAAATACCTATTTTGTTAGCTAAAGCCAATCATGAAAATTTGAAATCTAAAATCTAAAATGTGAATAGTAAATGTAGGAATATACCTGTTCATTCCAAAAAAAAAAAAAAAAAAAATTGAGATCTTAATAATGAAGATTTGGCTAAAACATGCATATTCACCGCCAACAACAGAGCAACAGAGTAATTTCGCTTTAATCCGAAAGGTTTTTCTTTGTGAAAATGTTGTGGGACCTTTGAACACTTGTTTGAATGGTTTTCTTGGTTAAAACACAATCTACCCTAACATAAGACATGCACTGAAATGACTAATCTACCCTTTCTATCATCCAAGAATAAGTGTCGGTGGGCGTAAAACAGTTATATATTATAGCTCATCTTTCATCTCACAAGACTTCAAAACAAAACTATTGCAACAACCAGGGGGTTGTTCTAAGCTTTTCTGTTTTCTTAAATCAAGATAGAAAATGACAAGACAGAGTCCAGGGGACCAAATGACATTATTAGTATATCTTCTTGTGATTAGGATTTTTCACAAATTCTTAATGTATTTTACAAGGAAAAAGAACATTTGACACTCAAAACATTATGTAACAATTATAAGTCCAAGACATAAAAGTACTTCGAATGGAGAGAAAAAAACATACCATTTTCTTTTGTTACTTTGAAGGGATACTTTTGATTTACTTGTCTGAAGAAAAGGTCTAAGTTCTTAAAAGTTCCTACTAAACCAAGTCATTAAAATTGGAAAACACCAAGATTTCAAAAACTCAAGCCATTTTTTTACACGGATCTTAAATACATGCTTCTACAGAAATGAGTAGAGAGATTACACTCCTTAGACTAAAGTAAATCACGCTTTGCAACCAACTTTGTCCATGGTATCTAATTTAAATGCCTGTGAGATCATTTTCATTAAACTCAATCAACAATGATACGTAGAATGGTTCACCCAATTGCATATATAATAAAATGGCATACCCGCTTGTAAGAATACCCTTCAAAGCTTCAAAACGATGAATTATCTCCACATGTGAAAACTCGCATGCCCAACCAAAATTTCAGATTATGCAATTATGAAAAGATAGTGCATTAGTACTTGAAAATATTCTATGTTGTAATTTTTCTTGAAAGTTGGATCATATGCAAAGGTTGCGGCAAAAAAAGAATTACTACGGACTTTCATTGACATAACATTTAAGAATACATATGTAGCAAGTTAATTTAAATTGATATGTTAGATCCATACCATTACGGCACAAATGCGCCCTTATGGTTTCAACATTTTTCTTCCATACATTACCACATTTCACACAAGGGCAAGGTATTGTATTATGATTACCAAGATTTTGCTTTGCAAATCGCAAGAAAGATTCTACTCCATCTTCATACTCTTGCGATAATCTATTCTTAGACATCCATTCTTTGTCCATTTTAACTCTTGCGATAAGTAAACACCACTGTAAGTAGAATCCAAATGACTTGTGATTTCAGATTTCATGCAAATCAAACGAAGTCAGTTTACGACGAATAATCTAAAACTCAAAGAAGGTGCTACATGTTTAAGAGCACATAAACAGATGTGTATAAGTAATATTTGAGAAGAATTGCTTTAACAGAATCATCACATCAGGCCCACAAAATAAAGTAGCATTACTACTAATAATTAAAGTAAATGTAAGAAATTCATTTACCCTTTATAAGTATTTGACATGTCCAATGAGGTGAGTGTTACCAATTCATTATACTATGAGATTATTATTATTATTATTAACCTCCCTTGAGAAATAAATATTAAAAAATAAAAATAAAAGGAAAATTGGTCCGTCAAGTGAATTTGGAGAAAAATTGAACAATGCACAAGTTTGACGAAGAAATTATGAGGCACAGGTGATTGCAACTCATACTAGATTATTACTCCACGAAGAAACTAAAGTATTCATCACCATCAAATTACTCTCTCAAAGTCATATTGATACACTCTAGAAACAAGAGTGGTTGTGCATAGAAAAATAATATATCACACAAGAAAACAAAATTACATCAAACTATATCAAATGATAATGATGCACTTTTTCAAAACTTGTAGCAACTAATCATAATTACCTAAAGCTAAAACCTATTTCCTTTCGTAGTTTGTAAATGGAACAAACCAATAAAAGAATAATCACTCTAAATTTTCTCGATAGTTCCTTCAACCACAACCACCAAAGATTCAGCCCAAATGGTCACCAATGGAAGGAAATTTTAAAAAATATCATCTTATAATTGACGAATTCCCAAAGATAAAACAAAGAATAATCTTACTATCAAAATCACGTCACCAAACCGGACACTCAAACAGGAGTAAAACAACCAGATTAACGCGCGACTAAGACCAAAAGCATCAAACATCTCCATTAAATCAAAATTTTACCTCAAGAACACAAATCGAAAAAACCCAACTACAAGAAATAAAAATTTGCAAGGTCTTGGCTTACCAATGATAGTCGATATTGATTATCCCAAATACAAGGTCGGCAAATTTGTAGCAAATAAAAATGCAAGCGGCGACCACGAGCAAAGGTTGACCACGAGCGGCGACCACGGCGGTGACCACGAGCGGCGGCGACCACGAGCGGAGAGACGACCACTTAGCGGCGGCGACCCATGAGCGAGACGACGGCGAGGGGAGGGAGAGGCGACAAAGGCGGAGGAGAGAGAGAGATGGGCGATGGCGACAAAGAGCGGAGGGGGATAGGTGCGATGGCAGACGACGGCAAGCGGGAGAGAGGATACTGATGATCGGCGATCGGCGGAGGAGAGGAGAAGGGTGACGGCGGCGCGGGCGAGGGAGAGGGAAGGGTGACGCGACGAGCGAGAGATGCCTTGGAGCAATTCTAATTACACTAACAATAAACCCTACCTAATTAATAATTAGGAGCAAATAATGACTAAACCCTAATTAAAAATAAAGACACCTTCCTATAACCTAGGTGTCGAAAAATGTGGTTTTAAAAATATTATAGACACCTGTTCTATAACCGGTGTCGAAAGATCCGTGTCTAATCTAAAATAATTTATATAAATAGACACCGGTTTGAAATCCGTGCCAAAACCGGTGTCTATTTCGGATATTGTTTTACAATAGACACCTATTTTCTAGGAAACGGTGTTGTTTATCAAACGACAAAGAAGAATAAGACACCGGTTTCTTGCAAAACCGTGTTAAAAAAGGAAAAGACACCAAAGAAAGTCATAAAACCGGTGTCTTTTTGGTGGTGTCTATCGCCAGCTTTTCTTGTAGTGAGTGCTCGGATTTTCCGCATTTAAAATAAGAGTCGTCTCTTAATTTTCTTGTCTTATTTTTATTTACAAATTTGACAAATGTTCGAACAAGAGCAAATCGTTTACTCATCATCCGCATCACTAGCATAACATAAAATATTAGAAGAATATTCTAAGCCTTTAGAAATAATTTGTATACCCGATTTAGAGGTGGATGGTTGAGAATTTTTCTTCTTCTTAAAATACACCAAGCTTCCGTAATTGCCGTCACATTTTTGGACCATGACCCGGGAGAGCATTTAAAACTTTGGTGACTTTGTCTTCTTCGAAATGATTTTCCCAAGTACCACTAGAGGGTTGACTATTTTCCACCATCTTTGAAATATTTTCTCCATCAAGCATAATAAAGTTTTCAAAGTCTTTTAACAAGCATGATTTTTCTTGCTTGTTTGACTTTCTTAGTACCCTCATAGATGGTTTCTAATTTTTCCCATACTTCATGTGCCAACCTTATTCCTCTAATTCGGTTGTACTCGATAGCGGTGAGTGAGCAATGTAAAATATTCAAAGCCTTACCGTTTAGAGAAAAACCTTCTTGTCGTTTTCATCGAATTCTTTGAAACTCTTGAGAACTAAGGAGCCATCCTCCAATTTGTTTGTTGGTTGTGCTATCCCTTCAATGATCGCATCCCATATATCGAACCCGCATCCTTGTAAGAAGCACTCCATTCTGTCTTTCCAAAAGGTATAGTTGTTGGCGTCGAATAGTGGTGGCTTGTTGGTGGAGGCGCCGAGGTGAGAGTAGCTTTCGTTTGTAGCCATGGATCTCCTCTTTATACGCAAATATTAAACGAGCTTGCCAAAAAGTTTGGCTTTGATACCATTTGTTAGTCCAAGTGGCTACGATAATCTAGAGGGAGGGTGAATAGATTATGCCGATTTTTCCGATTTGATTCTCTTTTTCGAATGAAGAAATAAAAGCAATAATGTAAGTACGGGAAAATAAACAACACTTTCGATGATTTATAGAGATTCACCCAACCTAGGGACTACGTGCTCTACCACCCCAAGATATCCAGGTGGATTTTGAAAAACAAAAGTAATTTTATTAATAGTTACCAAAACTATTACACCTTAACCTTTGAAGAGTACCACACTCTTCTTACAACACCTCCTTGAAGATTACCACAATCTTCTTTTACCTATGAAGAGTACTACACTCTTCAACACCTAAAATCACCCAAGTGTGTTCTTACCACAAGAACACTAACAAGGATGTCTTGTTTTGGATGATTGTGAATTACAATTAAGATTACACTTTGTTTGAAAAATATTACAACTCAAAAGTGCAAGTGTAATCAAGAAGGAAACCTAATACTCAAGACGTGCAAGTGTAAAACTAGGTATATAAATTACAACAAGAATATGAAAGTGAAAAATAAGAGCTTGTATTTGAATTGCTTGTATTGTTGTATGTGTTGTGTGTTGTAATGATCCTTCATCTATTTATAGGAGAGCCTTCAAGATTTGAACTCCACTATAGACTCCTCCATCTTCACTTTTGTCTACAAAAGAAGGATTACAAGATGCACAAATAATGTATAAAAAGATAAAAGTAAATCTTGTTGTCTCCCATCGCTCAAAATCATCCGATTTTGAGAGGGTCGACATGTGGGTCTGTGATAGCCACTAACTAAAAGTAAGGGTTACTTAGGGGTTATTTTAGGGGATTAGGGTTATATAGATATTTGGGGCTATTTTAGGTTAGATGTTTAGGGGTTGTAATTAATTAGTATAAATAGGTGTAATCTCATACATAATTTTACACCAAAATTTCAAATAATTAAGGTAATTATATTTTCTCTCTAATTATCATTCAAGTTTCATATATATATCTATATATATATATATTCAAAATTCACAAGCTTCTTTCAATATTTTTCACAAATTCTTTCATTAATTAGTTTGATTTGTTAAAATCACACATATTAATTATATAATTTTATTTAATGTAGAAAACGAAGGGTCGAGGATTAGGACTTTTACTTTGTTCATTTTTCTACATCAAATATTTGCGATTATCAAGGTAGGGATTTCCATATTATTTATCTTTATTTAATGTTTCGTGATTGTACTTCATTGATTGCAATAAATGTCAAGAGGAAATAAATTCATATAAGCTAGGGGCCATGCAAAAGTCGGTCCGATCAAACGTATCTTCGGGGTGAACCCGCAATGCTATATGCGAATCGCGATCGAGAGGAAAAAGAGGAAATGAATGAATTTATGCTTTGTAATTATGTGAATGTTTTTCATGTTATATTAAATATTGTGCGAGATATATCCCTCTTCGAGCGAGATGAAGCTCACCCCTATTATTATCATGACTTTTCGTGGTTGAGGAATCCGATTGAGGATATGATGTTGTGGATGGTGGAATAAATCATGCTATATTTATATTTTAAATAATTGTGATCGGACTAAATTTTAGATTTATGTCTTTAATTTTTTCCGATTTATGTTTGGAACAACTGTTGAATATTTAATTTGGAAGATGTAATATTATTATTATTATTATTATTATTATTATATTTTTTTCTTAAGAATTAAAATTCTAAATCAACTTTTTGATCATTATTGGGATCACTTTAATTTATAAATTTATGTTTTCTTAAAAATATTTTTAGAATACTTTAATTTCATAAAATCAGTCGTTACAAGTGGTATCGGAGCGGTCTCACGTTTACATCAGTAGGCTTGTTAAAAAATTGAAAATTTAAAATGTACAGCTTTTTTCTTTAAAAAAATAATATAATTCAAACTTTGTATAAGATAAAATAGTATAATAACATCCACCTCCATCATATCTTGTCTGGTCTCCCCCAAGGTATGAGAATTATTAACGCAAGTTACATTATACAATTGTACCGGTATGCTCATTTATGTCATGATGTATTTCATATTATTATATTCGCTTTAGAAACTTAATACCCAGTTTATATGTTAGATGAATAGAAATCTTGTATTTCTCTTATAAAAAAATTGTAAAAATAGACTTATAGTTGCAAATGCATATATATATATATATATATATAGATGGCAGAACTCGCACTTTTCACACCGCAAGAAAGAATAATAATAATAATAATCGGGTCCGAACCATCCAATTAACCGACTCAATCATTATTTCAACTATCAAATTGAGGAGGGGATAGTATTGGAGAATATATAGTTAAAATTCACCGATTGTGGTACAATGTGAGAATGTCATCGGGGCTCCAAACGAACGCTGCCGCCTCCCGTAGAGTAATTGATAGCTTACCTCATTTTGGAATGTCAAGGTCCGAAAGCTTTATGCCTCATTATTGAGTATGCCAGGCATGACGACCACCAAAAATTAACTACGGGACATTCACCCAAAGTTATACGGTAAATGGATTGAATTTTTGAACAATGAGGCTATGACAGAAGATGAACCGGAAGGAAACATGGAAGAAGACCGGGAGGAAGATCCTGAAGAAGATCCTAAGATCCGAAGGAAGATGAAGACATGGATCAAGAGATGGTTGGGTCTATGTATTGTAATAAGTGATAAATAAATCCTTATCATATATAAACCTTAGTTGTCCTTTAATTGATCCTAATTTATCCGACCATTATATTATGATATTTGGATTTTAAGTTAGATATTTTATGCAAAATCTATTAATAAATTGGGGGTAAATAATAATAATACATTATGTATGACCACTAGGAATATGGCCCCCCCGTCGTGGAAATCAAGTTAATGGTGAGAACTCCACTAACACAAGAAATCAAACCACCGCTATTCTTTGGAGATATAATTCCGAGTTTCTCGGAGGTGTGCGTAACAACGGGGACAACAACAACAACAACGCACGAGTTGTGGAACAATTTCGCCACTATCGTCCACCCACATTCAATGGACGTGATGGCCCGACAAAGAGTAGAACAATGGTTTCGATCGCTAGAGAGGATTTTCCGACTTATTGGATGCACGACGAACAGAGAGTCGTATGTCTTTGCTTTCCAACTTATCAAGACGCCGATCATTGGTGGGAAGGGTATTGGAGGACTAAGACAGAAAGAGCGAAATGCTTTAACATGGGATGAGTTCAAAATGATTGTAATGGAAAAGTTTTTCCCACAATCATAACGAGACAAGAAGGAGACAAAATTCCTTAACTTTAAACAAAGAAACATGACTCACACAGAGTATGAGAGACAGTTCAATCAACTAAGTCGGTTTGCTCCACACCTAGTGGATACTTGATTTGAAAAAGGCTCGAGGTTCGAAGGGGACTTGAGCACAACTAACAGAATACTATCTGCTCAAGGAGATTTGGAATACTCGGTGATGGTGAGAAGGGCTCATGAGGTGGAAGCAAGTTTTACTCGGGGACGAAGAGGAACAAAAGTTGGTCGTTTTACTTGAGAAAAGAAAATGGGACGGGGCGAGACATAATAAAAATAAAAATCAAAATAAAATGAGATAAAGACCGATGGAAATGCACGTCCAACTACGCAAAGCAGATAGCCAACTTGCCCAAAATGCAAGAAGAATCATTTTGGAGAATGTTTAGTGACAAGGAAAATGCTTCAAGTGTAAGAAGCCGGACATGAAGTCTCTAATTGTCCTCTTTTAAAAGTGAGCGGAAAGAGAGAACAAACATCCGGAGGTAGAGCTCGAATGTATGCTATGACTCGGGAAGAAGGCGATCGAGAACCCAAGTACAATGTCCGTATGCTAACCATCTCTGGAATACCGCTCTTGTACTTTTCGACACTCAGTGCCACACATTCGTTTTTATCCGCCAAATTTCATGCTATATTAGGACATAAGAGTGCTAGAGTAAGTGAACCCCTTGAGGTTGGCTTGCCATCCGGAGATTCAATAACAACCGACTCAAAATAAGGATGTTGAAGTGAATATAGGGGAAAATATCTTAAAGTCGATCTATACATAATTAAGATAAAGGATTTTGATGTAATCTTAGGTATGAATTGGCTTAGTAGATATCAAAGCGGATATTAAGTGTCACGAGAAAGAGATAATATTCAAACCGCCAAGAAATGATGAGATAAAATTCTATGGGATTAAGTCTAAGGCGATTACCACACGAGTGATATCGGCAATGAAGGCAAGAAAGATGTTGAAAAAAAAAATTGTCAAGGATATCTAGTGAGTTTAGTAGATACCTCGACAATCGAAGTGACACCTAATGACGTACCAATTGTGCAAGAAGTTTTGGATGTAATTCCAAAAGACTTGCAGAATTCTTCCGGATCGCTGGTCGAATTTGGAATAGATTTGGTACCGGGCAAGACACCTATATCTAAGGCACCCTATGATGGCGCCAAAGGAGTTACAAGAGTTAAAGGCGCAAATACAAGAACTTTTGGATTTGGGATTTATTAGACCTAGTGTATCACCATGGGGAGCACCGATTCTGTTTGTAAAGAAAAAGATGGGTCACTTAGAATGTGTATCGATTATAGAGAACTTAATCGACTCACGGTGAAGAACAAGTACCCACTACCGAGGATTGAAGACTTGTTCGATCAATTGTGAGGTGCCAACATTTTCTCTAAGATTGACTTGAGATCCTGATATCATCGCTTAAAAATTAAAGAGAGTGATATCCCAAAAACGGCATTTAGAGCCCGATATGGACATTATGAGTTTGTAGTAATGCATTTGGGTTAAGTAATGCACCAATATTCATGGACTTGATGAATAGAGTATTTCATCCGTATCTGACCAATTCGTCATAGTCTTTATAGATGATATACTTGTATATTCAAATAATAGAGAGCAACATACTTGAGCACTTAAGAATAGTGCTAGAAACACTTCGCAAGGAAAAGTTATATGCGAAATTCAAGAAATGCGAGTTTTGGCTAGATCGAGTGGTGTTTCTTGGACATGTAATCACCGCCAAGGAATTGAAGTGGACCCTGTTAAAGTTGAAGCAATCAATGAATGGAGTGCACCTACGAATGCGAATGAAGTTCGTAGTTTTCTAGGTTTGGCGAGCTATTATCGGAGATTTATTGAAGGATTCTCAAAGATAGTTGCTCCTATGACTCGATTGACAAGAAAAGGGAGAAGTTCCAATGGAATGAGAAATGCGAAGAAAGCTTTCGAGTTGAAGCGAAGGCTTACTTACGCATCGATTAACTATTCCCGACCCCACTAAAGATTTTGTTATTTATAGTGATGCATCAAAACAAGGCTTAGGATGCGTGCTAATGCAACATGGTAAAGTGGTTGCCTACGCCTCAAGACAACTAAAGCAACATGAGTTAAATTATCCTACTCATGACCTAGAGTTAGGCAGAGCGCAGAGTGCATGCATTAAAGATCCGGCGCCATTACCTATATGGAGGGAAATGTGAAATCTTCACGACCACAAAAGCTTGAAATATTTGTTTACTCGTAAAAGAGCTAAACATGAGGTTGGAATTGTGAATGACTATGATTGCACTATCGCTATCATCCGGTAAAGCTAATGTTGTGGCCGATGCATTAAGTCGAAAAACAAAAGGAGAAATGTCAAGTTTGATATCTCGAGCAAGAACATCTTGTGAGAGAATTCACGAATGAGAATTGAAGTAGTGGTGCCACCCAAAAGCTCAAAGATAATACTAGCATCTTTGGTGGTGCAACCTACTCGAGAGAGAAGATAAAAAAGCTCAACCTCGAGATAAATTTTTAAGCAAAATGAAAGAAAAAACTCATGAAAGGATAGTAAAAAGATTTGTTATAACAAATAATGGTACTTTGACTTATGAAGGAGATTATGCGTTCTTAAAGAAGAAAGACTTAGAAAAGAAATTCTCGAAGAAGCTCACTTTGTCTGCCGTACACACGGCTCACCCTGGAGGTACCAAAATGTATCGAGATTTAAGAGAAGTATTTTGGTGGCGAAGTATGAAAAGAGATATTAGAACTTTTGTAGAAAAATATTTGACTTGTCGCCAAGTTAAAGCCGAACACCAAAGACCATCCTGGTTTGCTCAAACCACTTGACATTCCGAATGGAAATGGGAGCACATAACTATGGATTTTGTGGTAGGGCTTCCACCATCGATTAAGGAAACAAGGCTGTTTGGGTTGTAGTAGATCGGTTAACAAAGTCACTCATTTTCTACCGCTTAAGATGACGTTAAAGTATGGAGCGATATGCACAAATTTATATTGAGGAAATAATAAGATTTCATGGAGTTCCCTGTGTCAATTGTTTGAGATAGAGATACGCGTTTTACTTCTAAGTTTTGGAAAAGTCTACAAAGTGCCTTGGGAACAAAGTTAAATTTTAGATCGCTTATCATCCACAAACAGGATGGCGGTGAAAGGACTATACAAATATTGGAAGATATGTTGAGAGCATGTGTGCTCGACTTAGGAAGTAATTGGGAAATATTATTACCTTTGGTGGAATTCGCTTATAACAACGATTATCAAGTGACTATTGGGATGGCTCCATACGAGGCGTTGTACGGAAAAAATGTAGATCACCATTATATTGGAGCGAAGTTGGTGAAAGAAAAATTTTGGGGCCTGAATTAATTCGCAAACCGTTGAGAAGATAGCTATGATACAAGATCGAATCAAGATGGCTCAAGATAGATAAAAGTCGTATCTTTGATAGACGGAGAAAACATATACTGATTTGATGAGGAGAAACGTATTTCCGAAAGTAGCTCTATCAAAGGTGTTATTCGATTTGGCGAAAAGGGAAAGTTGAAACCGAGATATATTGGTCCATTTGAAATCCTTACACGAGTTGGAGATTTAGCTTATCGCCTAGCATTACCACCGAGTCTATCAAGTGTGCACAATGTTTTTCACGTCTCTATGATAAGAAAGACGCGTTCACGATCCAAGTCACATCGTGAATTATAAGATCTCGACAATCAACAATGACGTAACTTATGAGGAAGCACCGGAAAGCTGTTTTGGAACGCAAGATTCACCATTTGAGAAATAAAGATATTGCTCGATCAAAGTACAAATGGAGACGTCTATGGCGAGAAATGAAGCTACTTGGGATCGTGAAGAAAAGATTCATGTCAAGTACCCAAGTTTTTCAATTCCGTAAGATATCGAATTTCGAGGACGAAATTATATTTAAGGAGAGTAGAATGTGATAGCCACTAACTAAAGTAAGGGTTACTTAGGGGTTATTTTAGGGGATTAGGGGTTATATAGATATTAGGGGCTATTTTAGGTTAGATGTTTAGGGTTGTAATTAATTAGTATAAATAGGTGTAATCTCATACATAATTTTACACCAAAATTTCAAATAATTAAGGTAATTATATTTTCTCTCTAATTATCATTCAAGTTTCATATATATATATATATATATATATATTCAAAATTCACAAGCTTCTTTCAATATTTTTCACAATTTTTTTCATTAATTAGTTTGATTTGTTAAAATCACATATATTAATTATATAATTTTATTTAATATAGAAAACGAAGGGTCGAGGATTAGGACTTTTACTGTTCATTGTTCTCCATCAAATATTTGCGATTATCAAGGTAGGGATTTCCATATTATTTGTCTTTATTTAATGTTTCGTGATTGTACTTCATTGATTGCAATAAATGTCAAGAGAAAATAAATTCATATAAGCTAGGGGCCATGCAAAGGGCCCGGATCAAACGTATCTTGGGGTGAACCCGCAATGCTATATGCGAATCGGGTCGGAGGAAAAATAGAAATGAATGAATTTATCATGTAATTATGTGAATGTTTTTCATGTTATATTAAATATTGACAGATATATCCCTCTTGGCGAGAGATGAAGCTCACCCTATTATTATCATGACTTTTCGTGGTTGAGGAATCCTACTGAGGATATGATGTTGTGGATGGTGGAATAAATCATGCTATATTTATATTTTAAATAATTGTGATCGGACTAAATTTTAGATTTATGTCTTTAAGTTTTTTCCGATTTATGTTTGGAACAATCTGTTGAATATTTAATTTGGAAGATGTAATAATAATAATAATAATAATAATAATAATATTATTATTATTATTATTATTATATTTTTCTTAAGAATTAAAATTCTAAATCAACTTTTTGATCATTATTGGGATCACTTTAATTTATAAATTTATGTTTTCTTAAAAATATTTTTAGAATACTTTAATTTCATAAAATTGGTCGTTATTCTGGGTCGATCGGTGGGTCGACCGGTATAAAAGATTTGAAATTATAACCGTTGAATTTGAACACGCACAGGTCGACCAAGGGGGTCAACCGGTCGACCAGAGAAGTTGACCAATCGACCAAGTGGTTGATCCGTCCCTGGGCCTTTCAGTTGACAAAAATTTGGATAGAAGAAAATCACACGGCGGTCGGGGGAGGGGAGTCGACCACGTGGGTCGACCCTTCCTGGGAATTTTTGCGTGAGAGAAAAAATGAGACTTAAGTTCAGGCACCGGCGACACAGGGGTTGACCGGTCGACCTATTCCGGGGTTCCTGGTCGTCAAAATTTCGACTTCACTTTTTGAGCGCCGTTTTACCTTGATGGTATTCGGTAATTGTTAAAACACTTTAAAACATAAAAATAATTTTTATATCGCCCGAAAATATTTGTTTTGAATAATCAAAAATATGTTTAAGGTGAAATCATCAAAATCAAAAATATTTTTCATTCTAACACGAAAGGTCAACACATTTGAAAATTTATGATCCGAGCCGAAAGACATATGTGCCCACGCGACCACCGAAATCCGCAGCCTCAAAGAAAGACTTCAAAAAGGACTCTACCTTGGGGTCTGAATCCAATTTTAAATCCTTCTCGGATAGCTCGGTGATGGGCTACAAATCATTTCAGGAGGTCCGAGCCGAAGTGGCGGCCATGAAGAGCACACTGCTTGAATCGCCCGTCGATTATCTTCAAGGAGATTTGGGATCTAAATCGACCTTTAAAAATGGATCCCTCCAAGCTTGATAGCTCGAGATATTGCTATTAGCATAAGTCGTGGGGCCATGAGACGATGAATGTCGTGATCTCATTCGTGAGATCATGCACATCGTGCAAAAGGAGGCTTGAAACGCTACATTCACAACATGCCCCCACCACCACCTCTTTCTCTACCGGAACAAATCCGAGAGACTAGACAACCCAACCCGCATGCCCCCATGAATCGAGAATCATGATCGGAGATATTAACACTCATAAACACCAACCTAGCCAAAGATCACCAATCTATTCACAAGTGTAATGCGGACATCCTGGAAGCCATAAACATAGGTCGGGTGTGGAATAGCCGAGGTCAAACAGGCACATCCGCCGGACATATTTTTTTCCGATCGAGGATGTAGACCACCGTCCAATCCCCACTGACTCCATGGTCATCACATCACCAATATTGGGCATACCGGTCCATCACATTCTAATTGATTGACGATTTATGCATCGCTGATCTATATCGGTGCTTTCGGGAGGATGAATGTGGGTGATTCATTCATTTTCCCCTACAACGACAATATCCTCGAGTTCGGAGGAGGAAAAACTATGCCTATTGGCAAGGCCGACCTCTCGATCTAGTTCGGCCAGGGGCAATCAAGAGGGCGATTATGACCACTTTCAAGATCATAAACAACGATTCGAAGTACAACGCCATTTTGGGGCGACCAATCTTATACCACCTAAAGGCCGCAATCTCCAGTTACCATTTTTGTATTAATTTTCCCTCCCGAGAGAGAGAGAGAGCACAAGGGCAACCGAAGAGAGTCCGTGAATGCTCGCTCAAATTACAACCCACAAAGATTAACACTATCGAAAAAAGAGCCGAGCAACTTGGCTGAAATTATCGAGCGAACACCGAGCTAGAGAATATTCCACAAGTTTTAACAGAGGCCGACCGTGCGGCGACCCAGAAAGAACCAATGACCAACATCAAAGAGTTTGCTCTTCCGAAAAAAGAAGAATGAGCAAGAAAAGAAAACACGCCAAGTCGGCAGAGTTGGCGTTGACATAGTAGATGTCGATAAGCTATGACCAGGCCGGAACTCGAGGATCGGTCCACGACCTTCGGAACCACTCCCATCCAAGCCGATCGGCCTTTTGGAAAACAATCTCGATGTGTTTGCCTGGTCACACATAGATATGCCGGGATCAACCTGGAAGCACACTTGCAACCACCTTAACATTGACTTGACTCGCAAGCCAATCATTCGAAAAAGAAGAAAGTTGGGGTTGAGCGGATAAACAACCCTGGAGATTGAGGTCGGTAAACTCCTGGATAACAAGTTCATTGGGGATGCTAAGTATCGAGGTGGGTGGCTAATCTGGTTCTAAAAAAGAACAATGGTCAATAAGCGTCTCGCATTGACTTTACCGACCTCAACAAGGCGTGCCCAAAAGACGGATGCCCCCACACATATTGACTACATGGTCTCGCCACCTCGGCTCATGAGCTTCATGGACGCTACTCGGGTATAATCAAATCGGGATGCACCACGAAGACGAGGAGAACACCTCATTTTATTCACTTGGGGATCAGATTCACGCAAACCGACACCATTTGGGTTGAAGAATCTTTGGGCGACCTATCAAAGGTTAGTCAACAAGATGTTCGATAAATTGATAGACCATACCATGGAAGGATATGTTGATGATATACTTGTAAAATCTTTGTATGCTCCGATCACATATCCGATCTCAATAAACTGTTTAATATTTTGCGCGAGTATAAGATGATGTTAAATCCAAAAAAAGTGCACATTTGGGGTAGGTGGTCGAAATTTTCTAAGGCTATATGGTCAATCAAAGAGGAATTGAGGCCAATCTAGATAAAATAAAAGCGATAATCAACCTCGAACAACCTAATTTAGTTAAAAGGGTGCAACGTCTAATTGGGCGCCTTAGCATTAAGTCGTTTTGTATCAAGGTCAACAGATTAAGTGCAAGCCATTCTTCAAAATTATAAAGAAAAATAAGGATTTTGAGAGGACTGAGCAGTCACAAACACCATTCGAGTCTCTAAAAAAGTATTTGGCCACCACCTCGGTCCTCCAAAAACCGAGTCGGGGCGAAAACTTATATCTATATTTGGCAGTTTCCGAGTATGCAATCAACTCGGTCCTTATAAGACTGGACAACTCCGTCCAACACCCAGTGTACTACATCATCCAAGCTCTGCACGACGCCGAGCTCAGGTACCCACCCATGGAAAAATTGGCATATGCACTAGTAATTTCTTCTCGATTTTGATTTAATATTAATTGCCCAATGGACTATTAATAGAATAACCCGGCCCAAGGGAGTTTGGGACTGGCCAATAGGCCGATTTCTCCTACACGACCCACGAGGTCCACTACTCAGGTATAAAATGGTAAGTTCTCTTCATTTGTAAGTTATCTGACTCATAATTAATATTATGCATTTAATTCAGTATTCATTTACTGTCTTATTTTATCTCGATCATTTGTCTTTGATTGAAGATCGGAGAGGCCTCCCAGGGATAACCCCT
The DNA here is from genome assembly GCA_016081115.2 of Rehmannia glutinosa. Classification (NCBI taxonomy): domain Eukaryota; kingdom Viridiplantae; phylum Streptophyta; class Magnoliopsida; order Lamiales; family Orobanchaceae; genus Rehmannia; species Rehmannia glutinosa. Next base: position 217,202 of record JABTTQ020000371.1, on the reverse strand, counting down.
AGGGCCCTCTAATGTTTGCGTGTGTGCGGGCAAGTTTTCTGCCAAGAACTTCCAGCTCCTAGAAAAAGACTTGAAGATTTCCCCCTCAGGAAGAAAGATTTTACCAAAAACCTTAAACTTTGGAGTGATCTGCCCTAAAAACAACATCATGTGTAAAATCAGTTCATTCATGTTCTCCTCTATCTAGAAGCATGCTAAGAGTCACTCCTTGTCTGTGCCTTTTCTTCGACGATCGCTCTCTGCCCTCTTCGGCCCTCGAATTCACAGTACCCTTATTAAAATCTTGGATATAATTTTGGGCCCATGCAAAAATTGGATTCATCACACTCCATGAATTTGATATAGTGTGCGACTTCATTTCATTGACTGGATTAATTAGTTCAAGTTTATTGAGATTATGAAAGTTAATTTACGTTTTGATATTGAGAAAAATTAGACAATTAAGAATCAGAAAATTACAATAAATAAACTCAAATGGTTGAAGTCCCAAAATAGTTTGATTAAACATGTTTTCCAACAATAGACGTAGATAACCTTTTACCTAGTGTCCAATGAGAATTATTCTAAGTTGCCTTCGAAGATAGGGAAGCCATAAGCTCCACACAATTGCCCTTCAGGACTAACCATACTAACGGACAAGCTGACTTGCAGATATCAAATGTCCTTTTATGCCTCCCCATACACATTTCCACCATTCTATTTTCCAACCCATATCAACAAATTCATGGACCACTCACATGCGCGCTGAGATCTTTTTTCAAATATCTGCAAGTCGTTTGGCATGATTAATTAAACTTTAAGTAGAAATCATTTTGATTGACATATGATGGATGTAAGAAGCTTTTGTTACATTTTTCTTTTAAGAGTAATATTTTTCCTTTTATATCATAAAAGAAACTTACTGTTGAATGGAATGTTTAGATTACAAGTAGCTAGATTAGATAACCTATGTCCTTTTTATTTTTAATGGCAAAGAGTATCGCTATTTTATTAGATCAATGCGTCCATGGGCTCATTTCTGTTTTCACTCAATGTTGACAAAAACAGTCCATGATGTTGGCTCTTGTTGTCTTTACTTCCAAAAAAAAAAAAAAAAAAAAGTTCCGTTCATTGTGATTAGGGATAATTACAAATACCTCCGTGAGGTTTGGTCTAACTACAAGAAAACCCAGACATGTTTAAAAATTACAAAAACCCCCTCAAATTTACTTATAACTTAAATTTAAGGGGTTGGCTGTAATATTGTTGTAAGTGCTAGGAGTGATTTTGAAATATTTTTGTTGGTGAAAAAGAAAAATGTAAGACAAAGTCAACCTCAAGGATTTTTTTGCAATTTTAAAAAATCTCTGGGTCTTTTTGTAATTAGCCCGAATCTCAGGGAGTTTTTTGTCATTATCCCTTGTGATTATTTCCTACACTCACAAACATGGTATTTAAATGCTACGTATTTATGGTTGCATTCCAGATATGTCACTCAACGTCCATTTACATATGCAAATTGGGGCAATTCAACCAATCACAAGATGGCTGATATACTCGTGTTAATAAAATACTTGGCTTGCTAAAAATGAGCCGAGAAGGATGCTTTTGTCTTTCTAACCTAAAGCCCATCTTGAAACTGATTTTGTTTTTTTACAAACACTTTAATGTTTTAAGTTTTATCATCTTTTTGCAAAAACTATACCAACTTTTGATTCTTAATTTTTTTTGGCTTTTGCGTTCCACTTTACATCGTTATCCTCATTATTAAATCTGAAAAATACTCTTTATATATAGCTATAACAACACATTTGCTATGAGACTGATTGGACTTGAAATTTTAATTACCACAAAGTAAGCCCATTTATATTAATTAATGTTTACCATGTGATTCGACATAATATAAGCTGATCTCTGATAGAGATTCCGGAGCTTATAAGATTAGTGCAAGTCACTCAAGGAAAATTCTCATAGAGGTTTGTCGGTATGGGGCTTTTTAGTTGAGCTCGATCTTGCTAAAGATGGAAAGCTCGGTTTGGTCCGTCAGATCGATATAAGCTATTTTAATAGATACGATTTGATAATAAATCTCTGACATAGACCCCCGTAACAAATCTTAGATTATTTGTAACCATTTATGAGAATCACGAAAATCCTAGCCCTAATTACCCTATAAATATTCCTTCAACGGGTATGACTTACATTACATGCTTTACGCATTTACTTATATGCTATTTTTACTCTCTTTTCTCTGAGAAGCTGACTTGAGTGTTGGAGGAGGTACACTGGAGAAAACCTCCGGCCCTCTTTCTAACCCCCTGTGTAGGTGTAGGTTGACGTTGACGGCGGAGACTAGGAGTGGAGATTTCAGATTGAACTACCATGCAATACTTAAAATGCAGAGAAGATCCTCTATCCCATTTGGTATTTTCATCTTCTATTTTAATGGTATCATTTAATGTCATGTGTACATGATGACGTCATGTTCGTATATGATGAAACATTAAATTGAATAGAAAAATCAATTGTAAGAAATGAGTAGAAAATACATAGCATAACAGGAATGACAAGTCGAATTACAAGTGTACAACACAGTAATCTAGACAACTACTGTAGATCATTTTGGGTGAAAATGAGATAGAAAAGAAAATCAAGAACAGAGGTGATATTTTCACATTGGGAATGGTCCTGCTATTTTGCAGAATATACCCCTTAGCTACCTCTACCAGTTCACCTTTTTTTATGGCAAAAGAGAGTTCTTGTTTTTTTGTGGGGGAAAAAGATAGAAGAAGGTCACATGCATTACAGCCCAGAAATCTGTCTTTTCCCCTTCCATGGCCTCCCCCTCCCATCTTCCCAATCCTCCTGCATGGCAAAATCTCTTACAACCAATGAAATTCAGTCCAAAATATATCCACACACATTCTCTATAAATTGCCCCCAAACCCTATCAACAATTGCATTCCAAAAACCAAGAAATTAAATAAAAAACATTTTAAAAAAAATGTATCTTCAGTACTTGTTCCTTTTCTCCGTCCTCCTCGCCGCCTCCGACGCCCTCGTCCAAGACTTCTGCGTGGCGGACCTATCCCTTCTGCCGGGCCCTGCCGGCTACCCTTGCAAGAAACCCTCCAAAGTCACCGCCGACGACTTCGCCTACCACGGCCTCGCCGCCGCCGGTAACACCACCAACATCATCAGCGCCGCCGTCACGCCGGCTTTCGACGGCCAGTTCCCCGGCGTCAACGGGCTTGGCATATCCATCGCCCGTCTCGACCTGGCGGCGGGGGGCGTCATCCCCCTCCACACCCACCCCGGCGGCTCCGAAATCCTGGTCGTAATTCAGGGGACAATATGCGCCGGATTTATCTCGTCGTTCGACAACGTAGTGTACCTGAAAACGTTGAACAAGGGCGACATTATGGTGTTCCCACAGGGTCTCCTCCATTTCCAGATAAACTCCGGCAAAACTCCGGCGTTGGGGTTCGTCAGCTTCGGCACGCAGAACCCGGGACTGCAAATCACGGACTTCGCGCTGTTTAAGAATGACTTCCCGACGGAGCTGGTGGCGAAGACTACTTTCTTGGACGTGGCACAGATTAAGAAGCTCAAGGGTGTGCTTGGGGGCACTAATTAATTTGGTTGCATGGCTTTCTTGAATTTTAATTAGGGATTTGCAGCATTTTTTTTTTGTTTGAGTTTGGTGTCATGTTATTGAAGTTTTTAGTCGAATGTTGATGTTTTTAAGGATTTTTTCAGATTTGTGCCCACTGGGCTTGGGGGAATTTCAAGGGTTTGTGGGAATAATCTTGTTCTGTGGAATTTATCTCTGTTTAATTGTTTGTAATAATTGTTGTGTTTTTTAATTTCCTTAGCAAAATATATTTTGTCTAATTTTCAAGATAATTTCTCGCATTGCAGATAATGTCCCTGTTTTTTAGGGGATTTTCGATTTTCTGTTCCATGGATGAATGACAACTGTATAAAATGGGTCACAAGTGTACACATGTGGTACATTTAATGTATGAAATTGAGAGTATAATAGGAAAAGTGAAACAGATAACTCATCCCGTATTTGGGGCGATTTTATATTTTGTACATTTTGAAGCTGTATTCTTGAGTTGCTCAGTACATAATTAACAAATAATAGTTAACAAAGACGGTGAGAACTGAGTGGAGGACATTATATGAATTAGTTTTGAGTCACAATATCTCATATTGGTTTTGACTTATGAAAATGAAATTGTGTTTGCTTTATTGAAAAATTTTATAGGATGTATAATTTTCTTTTGTAGTATATTTCGGATCTTTTTTCTTGGAAAGCTTAATAAAATAATACTCCCAAATAAGGATGATATATATATGTAAGTGATGATTCCAAATCCCAATATTCCATTAAATGTTTGGAAATAGTAATATATTCAATTTAAATATTTGGTTTAAATTTGGTTTAAGTTAACTAAGACAATTTATTAGTACGATTTGTAGGTAGTAGATCTTATTAAGTAGTGACTTTGTAGTAAAGTCTGAAATAGTAATACAAGTCAAGAATAGAAATCCCTCAAAAAAAAGTCAATAATAGAAAAATGGGGTGCGTAAGCAGTGCGACATGGGATGGAAATAACCTTTATCTTCGTGCTTCGTGGGCCTAATCAAAAGAATCTGTTGGATTCCTTCAAATGGGGTCAATTTGTAAACAATTCATCGTATTTTCAATTTTGTTTTGACATCAAAATCAAGCTAATTAATTGAGTCTGAAAAGATCGAACCAAACAAGATTTTCGATTAGAGTTCTATAGTTTCTCTTATTTTATAATGCAAGTGAAAACCAAATGGGCACTTAAAATATTAAAAAGTTACACTCTTAAAAATGGTTTCTAATAAACACTGATGTCCTTTTTTTTTTTTTTTTGAAATCATAAACACTGATGTCTAGTTTACTGTGACTCATAATGAATTTTTTTGGAGAAAGATTCAATTATTAATGATTAATGAATTAAAATCTCAAAGAATTTAATTTACAGAAATGAAAATGGGTTTGGGTCAAACAATTAAACTCGAATACACCTAAGATCTACTATCTGAAGTGAACAATGAAAATAGGTCGGTTTGGGTATTCCATTTCAGGCCCAATCCCATCCCTTATTCATTTTTAAAAATAATATATGATATTTTATTTAGAAAAATATATTTTTTAAAAGCTTTTACTGCTATCTTTTAAAAATATATTTTTTAATTATCTACATCATAAAATGGGCTAATGAATCTAACGAATTGACGCTTCAAATTTGGTTTTGTAAAAACTTTTTATGGTCCAATTTCAAAAAAAACCAAATCTCTTCAATTTATACTAATTTCATAATTAGTTAAAAGTAGAGAACCCGGGTTGACCCCAATGGTGGCGGCATCAACCTAACGAGACGAATTCCATATGGTTTTGCAGCTTTTACTTGATTCCTCTTACTCTATATAGTAATACCAGTGTTCTAAAAAGCGTTAGACACTAGTCGGGCGATAGACTGGGGCCTATTGCTTAGGCGGAGCTTTTGCGGAGTTAGGCGAGACCTGGACGGGGTTAGACGGGACCTAATCGGAAGAATATCATAGGCGGACATGGTAGGCCTAGCGCCTAGGCGGGGATTAATTGGGGCTAGACAGAAATTTTTAGAACATAAGTAATACTATATATGTTATCTCAAAAAAATAAAAATACTACGTTTTCAAGAGCTAGATAATTCTCATCTTGTGGAGGAAAATAACTCAATTTTATTCAAATGAAATCAATCAAGAACAGGATGGTTACATGTATTTATAATCAAACAGAAACAACCATTCCCCGCCGATCTAGAACAACCAATGGTGAGCCTACACGTGTGCAAGGAATGGATGTGTAAACGAAATAAAACGTAGCCTACAACTAATAAAAGTGTGATAATGAAATAACAACATATGGAGGTAACAAACTAACATAACTACGGGACATTCCAACACCCCCTTCAAGTTGGAATGTGGTTGGAACAACACATGCCCAACTTGAGCAAAAACGAGCGGAAGCGCAGTCCACCCAACGCCTTAGTGAATACATCTCGCGGATCCAAGCAAGGTAGGAATATATTGTGGTTGAATAAAACCGACTTGTATCGATTCTCACAATGTGACAATCGATGTCAAGATGTTTAGTTCTTTCATGGAAAACGGATTAGCCGTGATATGCAAGGCGGCCTTGTTGTCACAATGAAGCACAATTGGTAAAACAGTTGGTATATGCAAATCTTGACCGAGATTGAATAACCACCGAAGCTCACAAACCGTGGTTGCCATGGATCTATATTTTGCCTCTGCAGGACTGACACCGTTTTTTGTTTCTTTGTCTTCCAAGAAACAAGAGCACCCCAAAGAAAACACAATATCCTCGTAAGAAACTTCCCGGTTAAAGCACAAGTTCCCCAATCCACATCACGTAAGGCTTCAAAATTATTGACACTTCATTGAATAAAACAAACCCAAAGAGGGTGTTCCTTCAAATATTTCAAGAGATGTATGGCGGATCCCAATGAGCCCGAGAGGGAGCATGAACAAACTGACCGAGTTGTTGTACCCCAAATGATATATCCGTCTGAGAGGTTCAAATACAAAAGCTTCCCACCAACCTCCCGTATTGCCCGCATCCGAATACAAATCTGATCGTTGAGCCGAGATGTTGTAACCTTGAGGAAATGGAGTAGAAGTGGGCTTGCACCCTTGCAAACCAGCCTCCCTTGAGTAAATACAATACATACTTCCTTTGGCATAAGTGACTACCTTGAGGGGTTCTAAGAATTTCCAGTGCCAAGAAAATATTTAGCATTCCCCAAATCTTTTATGGTAAATAACTTGTTTAAGTAGTCCTTCAAGGATCGAATCACCCATCGAGTTTCCTCGTAATTAAAACATCATCCACATAGATGACTAATGCCAAAAATCACCTCCTCGCTTCTTCTTCACAAACAGACAATTATCATGAGTTGATTGAACAAAACCAAAATTCACCGCCGAGAGAACTCCAAATTCCACTATCTAGATGCTTGCTTCAAGCCATAGAGACTCCTCTTAAGTAGACACACTTCCCCTTTCCGGGCCTTCTCATACCCTTCGGTGGCAACATGTAAACCTCCTCATCCAAATAACCATGCAAGAAAGCATTGTTTATATCAATGTGGTGCAAGGCCCAACATTGTTGAGTGGCCATGGCAATTAACATTCTAACTCGTGACCAATTTAGCCACCGTGAAAACTCTCTAAAAATCAATTCCTTCTACTTGAAGGTATCCTCGGCAACCAATCGAGCCTTGATCTATCAATGCTCCCATCGGAGTTCCTTTTAATTTTATATACCCATTTTGAGCCAATAGCTCTTTCCCCCGGAGGCAAAATGAGTCAATATCCAGGTGCCGCTTTGCTTCAAGTCTTTGAGATTTCTTTGTTCATGGCCTCTATCCAGGCCTGGTGTTGTGCAAACTTCTTTGTAAGTAGTAGGTTCACTTATCAATCTGTAATCGAGCCAAGAAAGTCGGTAGGAAGTAGACAACCGAGGATCAAAATGAAGGGGAAGCAATTTAAAGTGTAAGTAGTAGGGTGCAAGGTGCTTGCCGCCTAGCAAGAACCACTCCTATTTGGAAGGAACCCGTAACATAATCATTGAGCCATGTGGGCTTGGTCCTCACCCCCGTGACCCCTACCCAACGGCCGAATCACAGGGGATCTCGTGGGTGCACAAATTTCATCCTTATGAGTTGTATCCTCCTCCATATCTTCCGGGATTGGTATGGGCAAAGTAACATCTTCAAAGAAGTGGGAAGAATGAGCATGGAAAGGAAACGAGATTCATAAATATTACATCCCCTGGAAAGAAAAATTTCTTTAGTGTCCATATTATACAACCTCGTATCCTTGACACCGGTACATATCCAAGGAATACACAAGTGGAAGCTCTAGATCAAATTTCCTCAGATGAGGACTCCGCCTTACTGAGGCATAGCACAAATGTACCAAAACACCTTGAATATGTCATATCTAGGTGACTCTCGATACAATAGTTCATATGGAGATTTCCACCGTAAGAGAGCACTAGGCAATGAATTCAAAATATGAACTGCATGAAGTAGAGTGTAGGGCCAAAATTTCCTTGGAACCTTGGACTGAAAAAGCAAGGATCTAGCAATCTCCAAAATATGTCTATGCTTTCTCTCTACCACACCATTTTGTTGTGGGGTGTATGGACAAGATCTTTGATGTAAGATACCTTTTTCCAATAGCAAATTACGTGTTTCATGTCCCACAAACTCGGTGCCATTATCGCTTCTCATCTTTTGAACCACTGCTTTTAAATCGTGGAAATGAAGCAAAAAAAGCGCTTTAAGTGCACATGTGTTTCGATTTGTACTTCATCAAATAAATCCATGTAGCTCTAGTATAGTCATCCACAATAGTAAGCATATATGAGGTGTTAGTAACTCGAGGGTGCATGGTAAGGGCCCCAAACATCAACATGAATCAGTTTAAAAGCACATTTTGTTTGTATTGAACTCAATGGAAAAGACAATTTACATTGTTTGGCTTGATGACAAGTAGAGCAAATGGATTGAACATCCTTATTACAAATTGACTTGAGAAAATCAATATGCTCCAAGCAATTTATGGAAGTGTGACCCAATCTCCTATGCCAAATTTGCAGATCTCCAATGCCTTCATTCCCATGTGTAGAACCACCGAACTCGATCCTCCAAAAATATAGTAGTCCTCCCAAGATCCCGCCAACACCTTCACCTTCCCATTTTTAAGGTCCCGCAACCAACATTTATCTTGAGAAAATACACACTCCAATCCACTCGCTACTAAGAAGTCGACTAACCGAGAGTAGATTGTACTTGAAATCGGGCACAACCAAAACATCTCCAAGTATAATGTCATCGAAAAGCATGACATGACCAAAGGTGTGAGTAATCAAACACTAGCACCATCCGCAAATGGACATTCACAAGGGTGGATAGAGGAGTAGGTTTACTAACCAAATCCGGAGATGAACAAATATGTCCGCTAGCTCCAAAGATTCACTATCCAATTATCCTTTCCAAGAACATGTAATAATGAGAGAGCAAAATGAGTATTATATGTATTACCCGAGTAATCGCAAAATAGAGAAGTCGTGAATATCCCCTGGATGTGTAACTCGCTTGACTAGACAAATATTTTGCTATTTCCTTTTGAATCATACTAGCAAAATCGAAGTTCACCTTCCTTGTGTCATCCTCGCTTTAAGTTTGATTGATGGCAGATCTCCACCTTCCACCATGTTAATGGACTGATTGTTCCTTTGCTCCTTTAACTCTTTATACCACCGATAGCCATGCAATTTGAAGCATTCCTTAACCTCATGACCATTGAAGCCACAATGTTCACAAATTAACTTTGCTCGCTCTCTTTACTCTTCCTCGCCTTGTCCTCTTCCTCTACTAAAAGAGTTAGATCCTCAAGATGTGCGATTCAATCCCTACCAAAGGTAGATCCCCGTATGTAGTTGTTCGATTAAAGTTCCCTTTCACCATCATAGCCGCAGATCCAAAGGATCTAATATTTTTGGATACACAACCTTCTCGCTTTCTCTACCTTTAAAATCATGGAGTATGCTTTGTTTCTTGTAGGTAGAGGATCCATCAATAGTATTTGATTCTTCACAGTGCTCAAAGCTTTCATTTAGCCCCATAAGAAATTGCATCAACTTAATGTCCATATCATTGTTACATAAAGCCTTTCCAAAGATCACATACACACTCGTGAAGTTGCACAATAGATGCATATTCATCCTACGACATTTAAGTTTCGTGAAATAGTTTGTGACCATAGAAGTACCTTTGAGTAAAGTTCGCAATCTCCTTTTGCAATTGATATCGCAACGGTCCGCTGCTTTCTCCATATCGCCTCCGCCAATTCATCCCATAGTCGCTTCGAGCTTTTTACGTACATAAAGGCTTCTACGATTTCCTTCGAAATTGCATTCAAGAGCCATGAAATCACCATATAGTCAACTTTCTCGCATCGCTCAATGCCTCCGTATCTGGTTCGGTGTTACAACTGTGCCATAGATGAATCCAAGTTTGATTTAGCTCCCAAAGCTAACCTCATAGCTCGACTCCAATGTAGATAGTTTGATCCAGATTAGGATTTGTAACAAGGACCATTCCCGGGTGATCTCGATCCATGTAAGGAGAGAGGATCTAAATCCTTCGCATAAACAGAGATCGCGCCGTGGAATTGTCTTCCTCCATCACAAAGATTCGAAATTCATCATTATCGAGCTTTGATCGTAACATGCTCTGGTACCATGAAGAGCTAGATAATTCTCATCTTGTGGAGGGAAAATAACTCAATTTTATTCCAATGAAATCAATCAAGAACAGGGATGGTTACATGTATTTATAACAACCTGAACAACCATTCCCGCCGATCTAGAATACCAATGGTGAGCCTACACGTGTGCAAGGAATGGATGTGTAAACGAAATAAAACATAGCCTACAACTAATAAAAGCGTGATAATGAAATAGCAACATATGGAGGTAACAAACTAACATAACTACCGACATTCCAACATTTTCTTGAATTATTTTGATTTATAAAAACGCGTTATAATATAGTTCTTATTGCATTAATAACCGTATAAAAACCATCATTACAATTTCATAGTGTCTTTTAATTTTACATGGTATTAAAGCCACGCAGAGAACCAACCATCTTCGATCCAATCCAAAGCAAGCGATTACTGCGTCTATGATATATTATGGTGTGGTGATACCGCAAAACAGAACGGATTAAGACATATTTTACAACGGGGACACAAAATAATATAATTGAAAACTAAATCAAAAATATTTAATGTGACACAATTTTCCCTAATTAATATATAGATGTTATTATTTTAATTTATATAATACTAATAATGTTACAACACTATTCACACTTTTCTTAATAATATTATAACATTTTTAAATTTATAATTTAATGATATTAGTGATTTATTTAATAGGATTTTATAAATCGAAAAAAAAAAAAACTATGGGGCACGTGCCCCATAGTAGGAGTTGTAGCTTTGTGTCTGCCTGTAATCAGGTCAAAAACAACAACATATGGGTTCAGAAACTTATATACTTGAAAAACTAAATAATCAGACATGGGTGTTCATGGAGCTTACTTAAGTTTCATAATTATCCATAAGAATCTTTTTATTAGACTATAAAGTTTAGGAATGACTTCATCAATATATTGGCAATAAAATATTAATTATGGGACAATTACAGTATGTCCGTCAAATTATCTTGAGTTTTGCACTTTGTCTATTAATTAACTTTAGAAATTATCTTTTACATGCCTAATTTTTACATTTTGCACTTTGCCCTTTACCCTATGGAAGCTGACTGACTAATCATGAGTTGTCACATGTTAATTTTTGGTTGGTTCAGGGAGTAAAGTACAATGAATTATATATTTCAGATATCAAATTATGTATTTTCAAAATTAAATGAGCAAAGTGCAAAAAAACACTATAGTGTACCCGGCAGTTAAAGTGCAATTAACCCAATTGTTAACCATCAATCAATAATTTGTAAATACTTATTATCAACAATCACTTTTACAAAATAATCTGAATTTGAATGAGAAATACTTACTACCACACTTGAAGCGGGGAGGTACCTTCCTTCCACACTTTTCAATGAACCTCAAAGCACGCTTAACATTGATATAAGACGCGACTCCTGGTGTTATCAAAGGACAAATGCATTCTGTATGAGTTACTCTAATTCGATGACAACATTTGCCCGTAGGGCGCCATCCAAAAAGTATGGTGCGCCTGCATGCACTATACCCGACCCTCCTCTCCTCCCTGCATTGGGCTGCCGACGGCGGCGCACCACCTGGTCCACCAGCTTCAATAAGTTCCCATCCATTATTCATCATCGCAAGTTTTAGTAACAAGAAAATGATGAAAAATATTTTTCCCATTTTGAATTTACCATCCAATCATGACCATAGAAGTTAGTATTGTTGGAGTGGATGTTAATATTGGAGTTCATAAAGAGAGACATTTTGCTAAATTTCAAAAAACCCCTTTAATCATAATATTTGTTTACCCTTGGGATAATTTGTACATTGCCCCTATTGTTTTCTTTGAATATTTTATTTATGTTATGCTTATCCAAGTAGCCTTTACTAAATACCTTTAGTTACTATGATTTCAACTAAGATGATATGAGTTAATGCACCTATGGCTGAAGTAGTAAAGTTGAAAGATACTAAGAACTTCGGGCGAAGCTAGGCTAAGACGAAAAGTGCGGTCGGCGGACCGCACTCGATTTCGGAGTGACCCTGTTAGTAAGAAGTCGGGATTCAGATATAGTTCGTGTGGTCAAAAGATATGTTACTGAGCGAGACTCACGTTCGACTCTCATATCCCTTCCTCTCTCATGATATCCCATTTTCCCTTTTCCCCTCAAACAGAAAAAAAAAGAAAAAAAGAAAGAAAAGATTATGAAGTCTTAAATTCATTCCTCAAAATTAATGTGAATTGATAGTTGATAGTTCATATTAATCTAACCATTTCAATCCAAGATAAATATTACGATATTATATTAGAAAATGAATAATCTTGTTATATTTATCTTTTCATAGATTTTGATTTTCCTACCTGATTCATATAATTAAGCTGTAAATTTATTAAAATTATTAGTGATGTTTGATTGCCTAACCAACTAGTCCAATTAAAAAGTTTAATTTGGGTCTGAACATATACGTAGAAGGGAAAGAAATAAACAATGCGGAGATCAGCACCTTTTAAATTCCATATGTAATTTTCAAAATAAAAATTCATGAAATAACATTCTTTGAGATCAGTTACATGTACAAACATTTCTTTTTCCTTGTTGATGAGAATCCATGGACGAGGGATCTAGTAACGGTGCCAGTTGGTCCGATAACAAGGACTCGAGCAAGGAAGTTTAAGGATGCGCTCAATGGGTTGATCCAAGTCGTATAGAAGGAGACCGAGAGTGCAGTACCGACAGATGAAGAAGTTCGGGTGGTCCAGTTGATTGGCATCATCAACATTACGGAGTCCGCCGCAGACTGAGCAAGCTACGGATGCCGAGAATACGAGTCACTTTGTGTCTTGAAGACTTTGTAATCAAGTCTCATTAGTGTCTTGTGTTCGATTATCTTAGTTAGTTGTAATTTTCAGTTATTTTGGAGTTGTTTTGATGTTTAGAGGCCAAGAAAACCTTTAGGGCCGCGTTGTAGGTTGTTATTTTGAGTTCGGGACGAAAAGGGGGTCGAAACAGGGCGTGTGCAGGGCGACACGGCTCGATCACACGCTCACGGACCACAGCCCGTGCAAAGACGGCCTAGCCGTGTCGTCGAGGTAACACGGTCGTGGCTGCTACAATTGGTGGGTCGAGTTCGAGTTCCAACGAGCAACACGGCCTGGCCGTGTCAGGCAACACGGTCGTGCTGCGATTGAAGTTTTTATTCCGAATTCCAGCGGGGAACACGGCCGTGTCACGAGCCGCAGAGTTGACTTTTTTGCGTTTTTTTTTCAGTTTTTGAGTTTCCTTTTCGGTTTAAGTTGTTTCCTAGTAGGATTAGGGTTTGGATCCCTTATAAGGCTGAACACTTATTGTTTTTCATTAGTTATCAATACAATTAAGCTTTTACTCTCTAAATTGAGTGTTTTCTCCAAGTGCTTCAAGATTTACGTTTCTTGTTGCAATTATCGACTTATCAGGCAATAATCCATAATTGCTTGTGGCGTCTTTCGCATACCGAGGTTCTTGCTTTGCTAAGCAACGGGTCGAGGTTTCCACAAAATTAACCAAACTAGTGAAGATCTTGGGTTAACAACATATCGTTGTCGGGTCGTATGCACAATTATTGTTGTGGTTCACATCAGTTGGTAATCAGAGCCATCTAGCAAGGTTAAGTCTATCCTTGTTCTTTAATTTTTACTATTTTCTAGAATTTCTCATAAACCGCGTGCAAAAAAAAAAAAATTCTCGAAAATTCAAAATTTAAACCCTAGTCTTCAATTTCATCTTTTATGATCCATTGATTGGCTTGGTAATTTCTTGGTGTGTTGAGGTGTACTTGCGACATCGTATGACGGGTACTTGGGGATTGTGAGTTGAGTGATACACGAGTGTATACACGTGAGGGAGTGATTTAAACATGACAGACGGAAACCGACAACCATTGGAGAAGTTTGATATGGAGGCACTTGTTTGATACATGTTTTTATCTTAATTTTGATGATTTTATTTTATCACCAAAACAATGTTTTTAAAGGTTGTCCAAATACTCCTAAATGATTTAAAATGACTTTAATATTTTCCTGAGTATTTTCTCAAAGTTTATTTTCATCTAAATTGGACAACGCTTTTAATGATTTTACGTTATTGGGTTTTCACTCTCAAACGATGTTTCTAAATGTTGTCCTAATACTTCCGATCGGTTTAAAATGTTTTTACTAAATTTTCGGAGTATTTCTTGAGTTTTATTTTCGACAAAAATTGGACAATATTTCATCTCGTGGTCGACCGGCCGCCCTATAGGGCAACCCGTGCACAAGATGTTTTTAGAAACAAAAATGAGACGGAAGAAAAAAAACAAGCGAGTCGACCATTAGTGCATTCGGCGTCGACCGTCGGTGGCGGCCGTCGCCCGGCCGATCGACCGCACCGCAAGTGTGTTTCAAACGTAACGTTTAATCCTTGCAAAATCCATGAGGGGGACCGGTTGGGGTGATGGTCGACCGTTCGAGGTAGACGCCGAATGGCCGCCTGTTTATTTTGCCGTGTGTATTTTTTTCCAACGTCTATTTCTCGTGCGTCGCCGGTCGCCTATGTATTGAAAGAAAAAATATGACCGTTTGATGTAGAGACATTTCCTTAAAATGTGGGATTGATTTCTAACAAATGCTATATTCTTGATCTTAATTGTATTTTTCTGTAGATTTTCAATTCCCAAGAGGAGCCTATGCTTGATCAATCATCTCCTATAAATAGAGGAAGTTTTGGAGCAACCAACACAACAATTGAGATACAACACAACAAGATACACTTCAAGCAAACACTTGGTCTTTCATAGTCATTATTCTTGTTGTAAAATTGCCTAGCTTATCACTTTCACATCTTTGAGGTCTAGGCTATTCTTGATTACACTTTGCACTCAAATTGTATTATTCATTATTGAGTTGTAATCTTGATTTTTGGTTATCATTCAAACACAAGATATCCTTGTGAGTGTTCTTGTGGTAAGAGCACACTTGGATGATTTAGGTGATAGGTACAAGAAGATTGTGGTAATCTTCTTATTTGAGGTGTTGAAGAATTCGGTATTCTTCAAGGTTGAAGATTGTGGTAATCTTCACAAGGTGCCATTGAAGGAAGATTGTGGTAATCTTCAAAGGAGATTGTGGTAATCTCCAAAGGTGGTGTTGAAGAAGAGTGTGGTGCTCTTCAAGGTGTTGTAAGTTGAATTTGTATTAATTTTGGTAATTAATAAAATTCTTTTTCTTTTCAAATCCATCCCTGATATATCTTTGGGGTGGTAGAGGATTAGGCCCTAGGTGGGTTGAACCTCTTTAAATCGACGTGTGTTGTTTACATTCCGCACCTTCATTATTTTGTTTGAGCATTCGATTGTTAAAAGAGGGCTAAATCGAAAAGATGGAGATAATCTATTCACCCCCTCTAGATTATCGTAGCCGCTGACTTACAAGTGGTATCAAAGCCAAACTCTTTGGCAAGCTCGTTTCACATCGCGAGTGAAGAGAAACGATCGACGGCTACGAACGAAGCTCATCTATCCGGCACCTCCACCACCAAGCCACCACTATTTGATTCCAAGAATTTTAATTTTTGGAAAGAAAGAATGGAATGCTATCTACAAGGTTGCGGGTTCGACATTTGGAACACCGTCATTAATGGAGAATCCATTCCGACGAAAGATACACCATACACCTCAAAAGGCTTCAAAAAGCTCAATGATGAAGAAAAGAAAATCATCTCCTTAAACGGTAAGGCTTTAAATATTTTATATTGTTCGTTTACTAATTTAGAATATGAACATATTGTAGGAATAAAGACGGCACATGGAGTATGGCAAAAATTAGAAGCCATCTATGGAGTATTTGCAAATGAAAGGAGTCAAACAAAAGCATCTACTTCTCAAGATCATACAAGCTCAAATCTAAGGAATAAACTCTTACAACTTCCAATTATAAAGAAGTTGAATATTGTTTTATGGGCATCAATGAAGAAAATGAGGTATATCTTAAACCCTCTACCTCCTATGATATTGTCATTCAAAATGATTATAGTGATTTACAAAATGATTATGATGAACTTCAAAATGAATTCCAAAGCTTACTTGTTAAATACAAAACTTTGAAAAAGGAATTCAATATTTTGAAAAATGATAAGGATAGTTTATTTACTTCCTATGAATCACTATCATGTGCTCACACCACCACACTTGACAAGGTTAGAAACCTTGAAAAAGAAAATAGTACTCTTGTTGAGAATATTGATTGCATGAAAAAGATTTATTAAAATCCAACTCGAGTACCAATAAAATGTCCAATATTGTTGATATTCATAATTGTGATAAAGGACTTGATCATAAGCCTAAAGTTGTTAATCATATGAAAAAGGATCAAGTCACTATGCATATTGGTCATTATGCTCCTAGAATTACTACTTGTTTTTATTGTGGCAAAAAGGGTCATACGGCTAATTCTTGTCGGGCTAGAAATAGCTCTAAATATTGTTGGAGACCTAAAAGTCTCAAAGCTAATCTTAAAGGACCCAAACACATGAGGGTACCACAAAACAATGTGCTATTAGGTACCCGCAAAGCAAAAATCGGAGAAAATTCATGCCACCAAGAAAACATCAAATGAACGTTTCATTTGATCAAAGAAGAAGAAACTACTCTCAACAAAGCCAATTTCAAGAAGAGCGTATAATCAAAAATGGGAAGAACACAATCTTGAAAATGGCAAAGACATCATCAACAAGATGATTTTCAAAGAAGAAGAAACCATAAACCATGGGAAGGTAACAAACCTTGAAATGGAGTAATCAAGGAAGTCATCATCAACAAAGTGACTTCCAAATGGGAAGATATCATCATCAACAATGGGAAACACACAACCCATGGAAACGGCGAAATTGGTAAACCGTATCTCCCCATTTATATATGCATTTTATTTCTTTTAATTCTATGCATGTTTTTAATTGTGTCTTAATTGCAAAATGAATTTTCTAGTATTTATTTTTAAAATAGGTCTCTTATATATTTATGAGTTTCAAATATTTTTAAAAGACACCTTGCATGTTGTTCTAAAAACTCTTGAGCATTTTATTAGACTTATGTGGCTTATTATCTCTTATGAAATCTTATAGCATAAGCTCTTTTTGATATCTCATATTATTTGCCTACACTTGAATTTTCTATGAAAATGTTGTCTAAGAATTGTGTAGGATACATATTGGCTATAACGCCATCAAGTTTCTTAAACCATCGAGGTATGTCTACTCGTATCTTTTCTATAAACTCGATATTATGCCTATGCACATATCTTTCAAGATATTTCATTTTGACCACTTAAGTGCCTCTTATTGATCTTGCAAATGTTTTCTTTTAAAAAGGCACTACGTGTTTAGTCTCGATTTTATGTTTTCCCAAAACCCATATTTGTTGGATATAGTCCAAACTTATTTTTGCATAGTTTTAAAACTTTTGGGGTGAAAAATCGAATTTTGAAAACTCGTGAAAGAAAAATTGCATGACGGTCAAAGCAGGGCGGCCGGCCGCTCGCACCTCGACCGGCCGCACCCTACCTCGACCGGTGCCCAATGCAAAATCTTCGATTAAATATGTTCTGTTCTTCATTTCGTAATAGAAGAAGAAAATCCCCCAAACCCTTGTTCAGCGATTTTTCCCTTTTTCTTCAAAATCTTCATTTCTTCATCATTTTTCACGATTCTTGTTGCTAATCTTCTCTTTTCACAAGAATCTTACATATATGGCTCCTCCAAAGAATTCCACTGGTCGAAATCCCATCTCCAAGCGTAGAAGGGGCGGAGAGGGTTCGTCAAGAAATCGGCAAGAGGAAGCCGAACAAAGGATATTCGAGCCGCTCAAAGAAACGTGGCTCAAGAAGGTGATGATGTTCAAAATCCCATTCTCTCTCGGGCCCAAATTACCGAGCTACGCGGAACGATTTCGCTCCAAAATTGCCGTTGGGCGAAAGGTAAAAAATCCTTTGTTACTCAAGCCCCTAATTCCCACAATGTTCTTAATTTCATTCATAAATATGCGGAATGGTATTATGAGGACTCGAATGGGAGGAAAGTCGATTGCTCGGACTAAAATGTGTCGTTTTAGTTCTTTTACGAATGAGTATCCTACAATTAGAGGATTTTTGAGGAGCAAGGTTGGATGTATTTATGGGAACATGCTTATGTGTTGTATGATGATGACATTATCCAACTCTTTTTATGCAAATATGTGGGTCGAATATGATAATGATAGAAAGCCGATTGCCGTTAATTCGCTTATAAAGGGTCGTCATTTTAGATGGACTCCCAATGATATTTGCCGGCTTTTACATGTTAGAGAAGGTGGTTGGGATTATTTCTCTTGTGGGACTTGGAATGATGAAATGTTGGGGGTGTCGATGAAAGAAGTCAAGACGTATTTGGGAGTATGGCCTAAGTATTCTTTGTTGGCAATGACACTTGAGCATCGCATTTTATCGGTCATTGTTGCATATTGCATTTGTGGTAAGTCGGGAAAGATGCCTAGCAATATGGATTACTTTTTGACTTATAAGATTGCTAGGAGGGAACCACTTAACTTTGGTGCCATACTTATTCAATGTCTTATCGAGTCCATTACTCAAGGTAATAAGAAGTTGGTCATGGAAATTGGATTTGTAAACTTCTTATTCAATCGGGACTTCCTTCGTCGGAGTTTAACTCGGAAGTTTTTCAAAATGACTTCGACATTGATAATATCTCCCAAATAGTCACGATGCGCAAGAATATGGACATCCGACCTACCAAAATGGCTAGAGGCAGAGTCAAGAGTCCCCGATTCTAATGACATCTTTGATGATGCCGGGCCGCAAGATTGGTGGAAAGAAGGCGAACCGAGCAATCCGGAGGGTAATACCTGGTGCTCAATCACGATGGCTCAAAAGCTACCTTTAAAACCGTAGGCAAGTGCACCTATCGTTTTATAGTATAGATTATTGAGTACCGAGTGTCATTCCCACGAGGATTATAAGTACTAATAATTACCGTCTCTTTGTTATTTAATCTAACAATTTTCGAGTTTTTGTTTGATAAAGAATCTAAATTATCGAAGTGTAAAAATGAAGTAAAATTTGTAGAATAAGAAATCAAGAGATAGAAGTGTGTTTGAATGTAAATCCCTCTAGAATGTTTTTGTGATTTGACAAGTTAAAAATATAACCGTAAGCCCTTAAGCAAAAACCAACCTCTTTTAATAAAATTTCACGTCTTGTGGACCGTAGAAATTCCCAATTTAAGTTAAACCCTTTCTCAAGGCGAAAAACTTCTAATCTCAAGTTGATTAACAAATCTCTTTCTAGTTAAAACCCCAAAGACAAAGATTATAACGATTTGTGAATTCCCATATTAGGTTTGACCCTAATCCGGAAGATTTATGTCGCCCCATATCTAGGATTGCATGCAACTCTTTTCACTTATATAGGTTCTATTTCACCATGAATCTCTCGATTTCCCGGATGAAAAATAAACTTCAAATCAATATTGCGCATATATCAATTCGAATGAACGAAGCATAATATAAGTGAATCACACAAAATATGAAGATTTTATTAAAAACATACACACCTTAATCACAAATCCATTCTAGAGTTCATTACATTCAAACACTAGGAATTTTAGCTACACATGCTTTTGACACAAGAATAAATTACACAAGAAGATGTAAACATTGTAGACATGGTGTACTTATCTTTATCAAAATCTCAATTGACTTGATGATGTTGCTCCAAGCCTTCTTCCCCAATGTTGCCTCAAGCTTACTCCTCCAAGACTTCTTGATCCCAATTCCACTCAAAATGTTAAACACTATGACTCTCTCTATGAATGAATATTACATGAATCTCTAATGAATTTTCAACTCAAACTCTTGGCTTTTATAAGCACCATCTTGTGAAATACCATATTAACAAATGCCCCATTTCCATGCTTGTTAGTTGAATCATTGTGTGCACATTCATGGTTGAGTTGGTTGAATCATTGTATACACATGATGATTGAGGGAATATGGGGACATGTTGCAAAAAAATTGGGTGTTAAAGGTGTATAAAAGTGGCCAAAAGGCTTGGTAGGTGAGTTTTCCATAATTTTCACATGGGAAAGTCAAAAAAGGGTCCCTGACACGCCAGTCGGGCAAAGACGGCCAGGCCGTCTTTGCACAAATTTTTCTCGAAAATTGCGACACGGCCGTGTCGTGACACGGCCAGGCCGTGTTGTGCGACACGGCCGTGTTGTACAACACGGCCAGGCCGTGTTCGAGCCTGTTTTGTGCGGTTTTTCCTCCTCTTTTGATCCCCTTCAACATGGCCGTGTTTGGCGACACGGCTTGGCCGTTTTGGACCCTTTTTCCAATTTTTATCCAATTTATTTCCTTCTTTTTGAACATGGCCATGTTACTTGTCACCCCAAGTCATGTTGAGTGATTTTTTTGCCTTTTTTCAAGTAATATTGGCTTCACATTGCTCCAAATTGCTCCACCTATAATGTTAAACACATCACACTATGAAATGCTACAAAATACTTGAGAAACTATGATTTTTCTAACAAAACAATTCAAAAACTATTGAATTAATAATATAAAATATGTACAAAATGACACTTATCAAACCACCTCCAACTTTGAACTTTGCTTGTCCTCAAGCAAAACATTATATCAAAAAGAGGGATTCAATAAATCACAACACAAAAATTTTTTTTTTTTTCTTTTTCAACACATTGAACACAAGCAAACAAGTTCTTAGCCTTCTCAACCCGAATTAACCATTCAAAAAAAATTATTTTGCAAAGCGATCGATCACAAGAAAGACCGTAATATCGAGTGGCATTATTGAGACTTGAAATCATCACGCCACAAATATTGATAGTTATGAACAACTTCAATTCAATAATGCTATGAAAATACAAGAACTCAATGGATCATAGTAGTTAGCTTACTAGTCATATAACCAAGCTTCTTGAACTTTATTGGAATGAGAAGTCAAGGAGTATTCATTCTCCCTTTTTTTTTTTGTTCTTTTTTTTTTTTTTTTTTTTGGGACCTTTCGAGACATGCTTCCACTAGGTTTATATTTTGAATTTCTGTTCAAACACTCCTAGGGTGGTTTCCCATACTCATATTCGTGTCGCCGTTTTACGTAAAAGACAAACATGGGGCTCATGAATGCTCATAGTTACTAAGCAACAACAAATAGAGGAGTATAACCTCGATTGGTCCGTTTTTTTTCTTTTTCTTTTTCTCTTTTTTTTATTCACAAGCTTGGTTTAACAACTAGTTAACCACTACTAAATCATGAGTTCTCGGAAGTTCATAGCACTAAGTACCGTCGTATATGCCTTAACACATCAAATATTTATGGTGTTGGAAATCTCACAAAATTTAGCCCGCATCCACGTCAATCTATCCTAGACAATCAATTGCTTCACATCAAAACACAAATTAACAAGTTAATATAGGTATAATTGGGCCAAGTTATTGACTAGCAAATACTCAATTTGTTAAAAAAAAATCACATCTCTTGAAAACAAACACACAAGCATTCCGAAAAATGTTATTGTACCCACCTCCAACTTTAAGATTCACATTGTCCTCAATGTGAAAGAAAGAAATGGACAAACACACACAAAACACTCAAAAAAAAAAAAAAAAAAAATTAGAATGATATAAAAGAGGTGGAAAAAAATACGACCTTACTACAATAGTGGAATCGGTGTTGAGCGACCATTGGGTTGTTTTGGTACGGACCTTCAACGGCATCTTCATACCTAATCAACGTTAAGAAACACACAACTCGAATAATCGTGAAATCTCAAATATTCCCAATTAGGACAACCAAGAAGAAGCTCAAGAGTTTTTTTTTTTTTTTTTTTTTTTGAGATTTGAAAATGACTCTAAGGACTTGTGATTATTTTGAAAGAAAATAAAATAAAATAAAAATAAATGAAAACAATTGCACACAAACATCGGGTTGCCTCCCGGGTAGCGCTTCTTAACGTCATATAGCTGGACCATTTCACCTAAATGTGAAGATTTAATCGGGCGGAGCCTTGAACTTATGAAAAATTTTATCTCTTTGAACAACATCGCCACCCATATCGATTTTTGGACAATTGACCTTCATGGTCCTATTTTTCTCGCTTGTTATTCTCAAAATGGGATTTATCTCAGTGGAAACTTTTGCACATTGAACATCACATACTTTCAAGGATTTATTAGAAGACATATCAAGCAAAGAATCATTTATCCTTGTCTCAATCAAGTTTATAGGAAAACAAGTATCATTTATAGGATTTCTCAAAGGAATTTCAAAGATAACTTGTTCACCCCTACTCTCAAAGTAAGCTTTCCATCGTGTACATCAATGAGAGATTTAGCGGTAGCCAAAAAGGACGCCCTAGAATTAAGGGAACTTATATCATCATGCATGTCAAGAATAATAAAATCAATGAAATATGAATTTATCAATCTTAACTAGCACATCTTTAACAATACCTCTAGGATGTTTAATCGATTTATCGGCTAATTGAATGTCCATCCTAATAGGTTTAAGTTCACTTAATTCCGCATGCTTGAATGTTTCATAAGACATCACATTGATACTAGCTCCCAAGTCGGCTAGTGCCCTATCAACAGTAAATCATCAATTGTGCAAGGGATAATAAAGCTTCCCGGATCATTAAATTTTTGTGGTAGTTCATTGGAAGAACATTTATCATTCAATTGCACATTTGATAATTTGTTAAGCTTATTTTCACTAGGAATGATGTCATTAAGATCCCTAACATGCCTTGAAGGAGGGTCAACAAATGGAATATTGGCATGTAATTGTTTGAAAGAATTAAGGTACTTACCAAATTTGTCCTCCCTTCTATCTTCTTCTTAGACTCGGTAAGGATCTTGGGGCTTGTATTCGCAACCTCCTTTTTCATGAGATTTTCTTTGGGCATGTCATCCTCCACGATTTCGCATGGCGGCATTGGCATAATCATGCTCATGGGAAAACGATGGTGATTGCCTTTACGTGCTCCCTTGGGTTTGGCTCGGATATTACTCGGCAAACTACCTTGTGGCCTTTCGAAATCATCTTCGCAACCGCCTATTTGGTTTTCCAGTTATGGATAGATGCCTCTTGATTTCTCAAGGATGTTTCCACCGCTGAATCGGGTATCATTGATTGCACAAATTTTGTTATAAGATCTTCCAAGTTAGGCTTACCTTGATTTGGTGAAATCCGGAGACGTGTGTAGATCGGGATTGGGATTAGGTCGTGGTTGGCCTTGATTTCCCCAACCGAAATTAGGATGTTGTCGCCACCCAGGATTATATGTGTTCTTTGTAAGGATTACTTGGGTAATTTCTCGCCTTGATTCCCAACGTAATTAGCATGTTCAAAATGAGGTATTGTGTGTGGGCGGTCTTGATGATTATGCAATCCGCCGCAAGTTTCACAAGATAAAACGTGCGGTGGTGGTGGTTTAGGAGTTGCTAGATCGCCGATCTTTTGGGTCAAAGCTTCGACTGCGCGCTAGTGTAACCATCGCATCCGCATTATAAACACCAACCGACTGTTAGTTTTACCTCGTATGGATTGCCATTGGTATCCATTCATGGCCATTCCCTCTATTAAATCTTGGCGGCTTCGGTGTTTTATTGTTCAATGTTCCCCCGCCGCATCAATCATTTGCCTCGTCGATGAGAGTAGCCCATTGTAAAACGTTTGGACTTGCATCCAAATGGGGAGGCCATGATGTGGGCATTTTCGCAAACTCTTTGAATCTCTCCCAAGTGTCGTACAAAGTCTCGTCGTCCTCTTGAGTGAATGAAGAAATTTCATTCCTCAATCGTGCGATTTTGGCGGGTGGAAAATACTTGAAGGAACTTTTACGCCATAATGATCCACGTTAATCGCGTTCCCTTTGGCAAAGTATTTAGCCATTGTTTAGCCCGTCCCCCAAGAGTAAATGGGAATAGGCGTAAACGGATGGCATCATCGAGACCCCATTTATTTTGAATGTATCGCAAATTTCAAGGAAATTCGCGATATGATTATTTGGATCTTCGTCCGGTAGGCCGTCGAATTGAACAAATTGTTGCACCATTTGAATGACATTCGGTTTGATTTGAAATTATTGGTCGCAATAATGTGGGCCTTACGATACTAGGCGATGTGCCGTCCCATAGACGGCTTGGCATA
The DNA here is from genome assembly GCA_016081115.2 of Rehmannia glutinosa. Classification (NCBI taxonomy): domain Eukaryota; kingdom Viridiplantae; phylum Streptophyta; class Magnoliopsida; order Lamiales; family Orobanchaceae; genus Rehmannia; species Rehmannia glutinosa. The sequence continues at coordinate 192,632 of JABTTQ020000371.1, read as the reverse complement.
GTCGTACATGGTTCTTTGTTGTTCATCTCCATATTGGGATCCTTGCCTTCGTTAATATCCTCCTCGTGGTCTCAGATTAATACTTTCCTCTGTGTTGCTTCCGGCGGTGTCGCGACTCCAAATTCGGCGACGAGAGGGCATGCACTCGGTAAATAAAGAGGATAAGTGTAATCCAAGACTTACAAAGATAGATAAAAAGAAAGACAAATGATGAAATAAAAAAATTGATTAAATTAACAAAAATAAGGTGTTCTTAATATTACAATCCCGAACGGCGCCAAAAACTTGATGGCTCAAAAGCTACCTTTAAAACCGTAGGCAAGTGCACCTATCGTTTTATAGTATAGATTATTGAGTACCGAGTGTCATTCCCACGAGGATTATAAGTACTAATAATTACCGTCTCTTTGTTATTTAATCTAACAATTTTCGAGTTTTTGTTTGATAAAGAATCTAAATTATCGAAGTGTAAAAATGAAGTAAAATTTGTAGAATAAGAAATCAAGAGATAGAAGTGTGTTTGAATGTAAATCCCTCTAGAATGTTTTTGTGATTTGACAAGTTAAAAATATAACCGTAAGCCCTTAAGCAAAACCAACCTCTTTTAATAAAATCTCACGTCTTGTGGACCGTAGAAATTCCCAATTTAAGTTAAACCCTTTCCCAAGGCGAAAAACTTCTAATCTCAAGTTGATTAACTGAAATCTCTTTCTAGTTAAAACCCCAAAGACAAAGATTATAACGATTTGTGAATTCCCATATTAGGTTTGACCCTAATCCGGAAGATTTATGTCGTCCCCATATCTAGGATTGCATGCAACTCTTTTCACTTATATAGGTTCTATTTCACCATGAATCTCTCGATTTCCCGGATGAAAAATAAACTTCAAATCAATATTGCGCATATATCAATTCGAATGAACGAAGCATAATATAAGTGAATCACACAAAATATGAAGATTTTATTAAAAACATACACACCTTAATCACAAATCCATTCTAGAGTTCATTACATTCAAACACTAGGAATTTTAGCTACACATGCTTTTGACACAAGAATAAATTACACAAGAAGATGTAAACATTGTAGACATGGTGTACTTATCTTTATCAAAATCTCAATTGACTTGATGATGTTGCTCCAAGCCTTCTTCCCCAATGTTGCCTCAAGCTTACTCCTCCAAGACTTCTTGATCCCAATTCCACTCAAAATGTTAAACACTATGACTCTCTCTATGAATGAATATTACATGAATCTCTAATGAATTTCCAACTCAAACTCTTGGCTTTTATAAGCACCATCTTGTGAAATACCATATTAACAAATGCCCCATTTCCATGCTTGTTAGTTGAATCATTGTGTGCACATTCATGGTTGAGTTGGTTGAATCATTGTATACACATGATGATTGAGGGAATATGGGGACATGTTGCAGCAAAATTGGGTGTTAAAGGTGTATAAAAGTGGCCAAAAGGCTTGGTAGGTGAGTTTTCCATAATTTTCACATGGGAAAGTTGCAAAAAGGGGTCCCGGACACGCCCGTGTCGGGCAGCACGGCCAGGCCGTGCTGCACAAATTTTTCTGGAAAATTGCCTGACACGGCCGTGTCGTGTGACACGGCCAGGCCGTGTTGTGCGACACGGCCGTGTTGTACAACACGGCCAGCCGCCGTGTTCGAGCTGTTTTTGTGCGGTTTTTCCTCCTCTTTTGATCCCCTTCAACATGGCCGTGTTTGGCGACACGGCTTGGCCGTTTTGGACCCTTTTTCCAATTTTTATCCAATTTATTTCCTTCTTTTTTGAACATGGCCATGTTACTTGTCACCCCAAGTCATGTTGAGTGATTTTCTTGCCTTTTTTCAAGTAATATTGGCTTCACATTGCTCCAAATTGCTCCACCTATAATGTTAAACACATCACACTATGAAATGCTCCGTAAATACTTGAGAAACTATGATTTTTCTAACAAAACAATTCAAAAACTATTGAATTAATAATATAAAATATGTACAAAATGACACTTATCAACCGCTTTAGGAGGTATACTCAAGCCGAATTTGATGAGATGAGGGCTTTTCATGAGACGAGGTATGAGGCTTTGGAGCAAAAGACCTCTAAAATGCAAAAGTCTATCGGCAAGTTAAAGAAATTCATCAAGGACTTTATTCCCGATCTTGCTTCTCCTCGGATGAGGAATGATGTTACCCCACCCCTTTACTTTCTAGCATTTTCATTAATGATGTTTTGTATTTTGATGAATTTGTGTAAAACTCATTTGTACTAATGATATTTGCTTGTTTTTTCTTAAAAGGGTTAATATTGCAAGTTGATAATGACTTGTGAATAATCATGACTTTGATGGAGTATTTGATGGTAAAAATACTCTAAAGCATTGTTTGATAATTGGTATGAAGTACTTGATGGTAAAAGTACTTCTTTTATTGCTTTGTTATGCTTAGTTGAATATGTTGGGACATTTGATACATGTATTGTTGAAAGCATGACTTATTACTTGATGGTTGCTCTAATTTTTGGCATTTGTAATGCCTTGATCATTCTTAGCTTATCTCAATTGGGTTGAACCCTTGAGAATCTACTTTGAGCTTCTTAATTGATGAACATATTATTACATATGGTGCATGTGATTTTTTGAGCTTTGAAATGAGGTTGATTGATGATATGAAAATTTTTTTTTGGCTTGAACCATTTACAAAGGTTATATACAACCTCTTCTATTTTTTCACGCACACTAGGTGTTTGTTAAATTGTCGCTATGAAAATTTCAACTTCTACATGATTCTCTCGCTTCCACAAGTCTTCAATACTCATTGAGATCATGTTTTGGGAAACAAAACGAGCGTATGAACTCATCATGATACATTTCTCCCATTTTCCTTGGTTTTTAAGCTACATTGCTCAAATGGTTGATAAACCATTTCTTTGGTGCACTTTGATATACTTCTATGATGTATTCACCATCCTAACATTCTTTTGATGATTCCAAAGGGGGAGAAAAACAGATATTGGCTCATTAGCTCATAAAAGCTAATAAAAGCTTGTCATAAAAGCTATAAGCTATGGCTCATAAAAGCCATAAGTTGTGATTTATTTTTAGTCCAATTGTTGCTTGATGGACTTATATTATTGTTTAATGTTGTTTTGTGACAGGGGGAGCTTATAAGCTCTTGAACAAATTGTAAAAGCTAAAGCTTTTAGCTTATGGATTATTGCTCGTACATTATTCTTGATGTGCTTGTGGATAGGGGGAGCTTGTGCTTATTATTGAAAATATTTACTCCCTACTTGGTTGCTTTAATATTTTTGGAAATTTTGGTTGCTTCCAAACGGTCAAATGTTTTTACCGGAAAATCATTTCTAAAATTGCTCTCTTAGTTTGTGTAAAAATTGTTTTGGTTTGTAATCATCAAAAAGGGGGAGATTGTTTGATACATGTTTTTATCTTAATTTTGATGATTTTATTTTATCACCAAAACAATGTTTTTAAAGGTTGTCCAAATACTCCTAAATGATTTAAAATGACTTTAATATTTTCCGGAGTATTTTCTCAAAGTTTATTTTCATCTAAATTGGACAACGCTTTTAATGATTTTACGTTATTGGGTTTTCACTCTCAAACGATGTTTCTAAATGTTGTCCTAATACTTCCGATCGGTTTAAAATGTTTTTACTAAATTTTCGGAGTATTTCTTGAGTTTTATTTTCGACAAAAATTGGACAATATTTACGTGCTCGTGGTCGACCTGGCCGCCCTATAGGGCAACCCGTACTGAAGATGTTTTTAGAAACAGAAAATGAGACGGAAGAAAAAAAAGCGAGTCGACCGTCGCGCTGGCGTCGACCGATCGGTCGGCCGACGTCGCCAATGGCCGACCGGTACACTGCAAGTGTGTTTCAAACGAACGTTTAATCCTTGCAAAATCCATGCAGGGGGACCTTGGGGTGATGGTCGACCGGCCGAGGTAGACGTCGACCGACGCCTGTGTTATTTTGCTTTGTATTTTTTCCAACGTCTATTTCTCGCATGCGACCGTCGCCGTATGTATCGACAAAAAAATATGACCGTTTGACAAATGAGACACATTTCCTTAAAATGTGGGATTGATTTCTAACAGCTATATTCTTGATCTTAATTGTATTTTTCTCAGTAGATTTTCAATTCCCAAGAGAGCCTATGCTTGATCAATCATCTCCTATAAATAGAGGAAGTTTTGGAGCAACCAACACAACAATTGAGATACAACACAACAAGATACACTTCAAGCAAACACTTGGTCTTTCATAGTCATTATTCTTGTTGTAAAATTGCCTAGCTTATCACTTTCACATCTTTGAGGTCTAGGCTATTCTTGATTACACTTTGCACTCAAATTGTATTATTCATTATTGAGTTGTAATCTTGATTTTTGGTTATCATTCAAACACAAGATATCCTTGTGAGTGTTCTTGTGGTAAGAGCACATTTGGATGATTTAGGTGATAGGTACAAGAAGATTGTGGTAATCTTCTTATTTGAGGTGTTGAAGAATTCGGTATTCTTCAAGGTTGAAGATTGTGGTAATCTTCACAAGGTGCCATTGAAGGAAGATTGTGGTAATCTTCAAAGGAGATTGTGGTAATCTCCAAAGGTGGTGTTGAAGAAGAGTGTGGTGCTCTTCAAGGTGTTGTAAGTTGAATTTGTATTAATTTTGGTAATTAATAAAATTCTTTTTCTTTTCGAAATCCATCCCTGGATATACTTTGGTGGTAGAGGATTAGGCCCTAGGTGGGTTGAACCTCTTTAAATCGACGTGTGTTGTTTACATTCCGCACCTTCATTATTTTATTTGAGCATTCGATTGTTAAAAGAGGGCGAAATCGAAAAGATGGAGATAATCTATTCACCCCCTCTAGATTATCGTAGCCGCTTGACTTACAAAGACTTGCAAGCCTCATGAAGAAAGTAATGATCGAAACATACGGGGATTCCAAGGAGGCGCCGAAAATAGAGGAGCACACTTGGGCGCGGAGGCCGAGGAGGTTCGAGTTAGAGGATCGGGCGACGAGATTGATGATTTTGATTCGAAAGGAGCAAAATTATAATCCCGGTAGTGCTCGGCGCGAGATAGGGGTAATCGGGCGTGAGGATAGCAATTTGAGTAACATCAAAATGCAAATCCCCTCGTTCCAAGGAAAAAGTGATTCGGATGCCTATTTGGATTGGGAGAGGAAAATCGAGAATGTGTTTGATTGCCAAAACTATTCCGAGTTGAAAAAGGTGAAATTAGCTAAAACTGAATTCTCGGATTATGCAAGTGTGTGATGGGATCAATTAATGGTCTCAAGGAGGAGAAGCGGCGAGCAGCCCGTTTCCACCTGGGAGGAGATGAGGAGTCTGATGCGACGTCGTTTCGTACCAAACCACTATTATAGGGGCGTCTATCAGAGGTTGCAAAGGTTGACTCAGGGGTCGAAGAGTGTGGAGGATTACCACAAGGAATTGAACACTCCCATTGCGGATGCCGTCGACCTACATCACTATGTCGATCTCGAGGAGATGGTGCATATGGCGGTGAAAGTGGAGCAGCATCTCAAGAGGAGGAGTTTCAACCGGCAAGCACCAAGCTCTAACTCCAATGCATGGAAGTCAAACACCAACAAAAAAGAGGAGCAGAGTTCGAAGGTGGCGGATCAAAGGGGGAGGGCACCCGAGCCTAAACCCGCAGGTAAAATCAAACCCCATCGCCGCACGAGGATATTAAATGTTCTAAATGTCATGGGTTTGGACATATAGCTAGTCAATGTCCAAATAAGAGGGTGTTGGTGTTGCGTGAGAATGGGGAAATGGAGTCGGAGAGTGAGGGAGAGCAGGATTATAGTGATATGCCGGAGTTGGAGGATATTCTGGAGGTGTTAGAGGCGGCGAAAGGGGAGGCGTTATCCTTAGTGTCTTGGAGGGCGCTGAGTATTCAGCCTAAGTCAGATGAGGAAGTCCAGCGAGAAAACATCTTTCATACAAGGTGTTTTGTCAATGGAAAGGTGTGTAGTGTCATCATAGATGGTGGGAGTTGCACTAATGTAGCAAGTGCAAAGATGGTGGATAGGTTAGGAATTCCGACGATAAAACACCCACAACCTTATAAGTTGCAGTTGTTGAGCGACTGTGGGGAGATGCGGATAAGTAGACATGCAAAAGTAGCATTTCAAATAGGGGGATATAAGGATGAGGTGTTGTGCGATGTGGTGCCGATGCAGGTGGGGCACATCCTATCGGGTAGGCCGTGGCGATTTGATAGAGGGTGCAACATGACTGGCTACACCAACCAAGATACTCTTGTTCACAATCAAAAGCGATTTGTACTTCTTCCTTTAACTCCAAAAGAAATTTATGAGGATCAAGTAAAATCAAGAGTGGTATAGGTAAAAGAAAAGGAGAGTTCGCTAGTGAGCAAAAAAATCAAAATAAAGCCGAGAAAAGGAGAGCTTGAGAGAAAACAAGAGTGAGGGTCCGGCTAAGGGTAGAAGTGAGGTTCGAGAGATAGCCGGAAAAAGGAGAGCAATAATTTTGAGAGGGCCTTAAAATAAAAAGGGGGACGGACGGCCATGAGGTAAGAAACGAGGGAAAAATAAATTTGATGGCAAAAATGAGTGACCTTAGGAAAGCCACCACGAGTGGTTGTTCGATGATACTCTTGGTTTACAAGGGCACTTATTTATCTACTAACAGTCTTAACCCCGATTTGCCTAGTTCTGTCTTGTCTTTGTTGCAGGAGTTCGAGGATGTATTTCCAGACGAGATGCCGGATGGATTACCACCTATTCGAGGGATTGAGCATCAGATTGATTTCATTCCGGGTGCATCACTGCCTAACCGGCTGGCGTACAGAACTAATCCGGAGGAGACAAAAGAGTTGCAGCGGCAGGTTGATGAGTTGCTAAGCAAGAAACTCATCCGGGAAAGCATGAGTCCTTGTACGGTTCCGGTGCTACTAGTTCCGAAGAAGGATGGGTCTTGGAGGATGTGTGTAGATTGCCAGGCTATTAATAACATCACTATCAAGTATCGGCATCCCATACCTCGCTTGGATGATATGTTAGACGAACTCCGTGGTTCTAGCATCTTCTCCAAGATAGATTTGAGGAGCGGGTACCATCAGATTCGGATGCGAGAAGGGGATGAGTGGAAAGCGGCCTCTAAGACGAAGCATGGTTTATATGAGTGGTTAGTCATGCCTTTTGGGCTAAGCAACGCACGTAGCACGTTCATGAGACTCATAAACCATGTTTTGAGAGCTTTCATCGGTAAGTTTGTCGTGGTTTACTTTGATGACATTCTCATTTATAGTAAATCATTGTATGAATACTTGGATCATTTGAGGGCCGTCTTAGAGGTATTGAGAAAAGAGAAGTTATATGCAAACGTCAAGAAGTGCACATTTTGTTCGGAGCAGTTGATATTCTTGGGGTTTGTAATAAGCTCGAGGGGAATTACAGTGGATGAGGAGAAGATTAAAGCTATCCAGGACTGGCCTAAACCCACATCGGCCAGTCAAGTGCGTAGCTTTCATGGCCTTGCGAGATTTTATCGGAGGTTTGTGCGGGATTTCAGTACTAGCGCAGCACCATTGGCGGAAACTATTAAAAAGAGTGTTGCGTTTCAGTGGGGCGAGGCCCAAGACAAGGCATTTGAGTTGTTGAAGGAAAGGCTAACACATGCGCCTTTACTAGCATTGCCGGATTTTACCAAGGTCTTTGAGATCGAGTGTGACGCGTCGGGGGTTGGGATTGGCGCCGTGCTAATGCAAGAGGGGCAGTAGATCGCATTCTTCAGCGAAAAACTGAGTGGGGCGGCCTTGAACTATCCGACGTATGACAAGGAGTTGTATGCTTTGGTCCGGGCCTTGAAAACGTGGCAGCACTATTTGTGGCCGAAGGAGTTCATAATCCACACCGATCATGAGTCCCTAAAGTATCTCAAAGGGTAGCAAACGTTGAACAAGCGACATGCACGATGGCTCAAATTCATCGAGACGTATCCATACATCATCCAGTACAAGCAAGGTAAAGCTAATATTGTAGCAGACGCACTATCTCGAAGGTACACTCTTATCTCGACTTTAGATGCTAAAATCCTTGGGTTTGAACATATTAAAGAGTTGTACTTGCATGATCTTGATTTTTCCGAGTCGTTTGTTGCATGCGAAAAGGGGGCATAGGGTAAATTTTATAAGCATGATGGTTTTCTATTTCGGGAGGATAAATTGTGCATTCCTGAATGTTCTTTAAGAGACTTACTAGTGAGGGAATCGCATGGTGGGGGTCTTATGGGACATTTTGGGGTGATCAAAACTTTAGCAGTCTTACAAGAGCATTTCTATTGGCCACATATGAAGCGAGATGTTGAGCGTATTTGTAGTAGATGTGTTACTTGTAGGCAAGCTAAATCCCGGGTCCAAAATCAAGGATTGTACACGCCCCTACCAATTCCGACGGCACCTTGGGTTGATATTTCTATGGACTTTGTTTTAGGGCTCCCGAGAACTAAACATGGGTCCGATTCTATATTTGTTGTCGTAGATCGTTTTTCAAAGATGGCACATTTTATTCCATGTCATAAAACTGATAATGCGTCTTTGATTGCCGATTTGTTCTTTAAAGAGGTTGTAAGGTTGCAAGGTATGCCCAGAACCATTGTGTCGGATAGGGATTCTAAGTTCTTAAGTTATTTTTGGAAGACCTTGTGGGGAAATTGGGAACTAAATTGTTATTTTCTACTACATGTCACCCCCAAACAGACGGTCAAACGGAAGTAGTCAATAGAACTTTGTCTACATTGTTAAGGGCTATTATTAAAAAGAACATTAAAACTTGGGAAGAGTGTTTACCGCATGTTGAGTTTGCTTATAATCGTGTTGTGCATTCCCGCATCAAAGTTTTCACCATTTGAACTCGTTTATGGTTTTAATCCGCTAACCCCATCGATTTATCACCTTTACATGTTTCGAGCATGTTAACTTAGATGGCCGTAAGAAAGTCGATTTTGTGAAACAACAGCATGAGAAAGCAAGGCTCAACATCGAACTACGAACGAGAAAGACACACGGCGCAGGCTAACAAGCATCGAAAGAAGATGGTATTCGAACCAGGCGATTGGGTTTAGGTACATATGTGACCCGAACGTTTCCCGACACATCGGAAGTCCAAGCTGCAGCCACGGGGGGATGGACCGTTTCAAGTGCTTGAGCGAATCAATGATAATGCGTACAAGATTGACTTGCCGAGACTATGGTGTTAGTGCTTCTTTCAATGTTGCTCATCTTAGTCCTTTTGATGTCAATTCGGATTTGAGGACAAATCCTTCTCAGGAGGAGGGGAATGTTGAGAATCCATGGACGAGGGATCCAAAGAACGGGCGCTGGTCCGATAACAAGGGCTCGAGCAAGGAAGTTTAAGGATGCGCTCAACGGGTTGATCTAAGTCGTGCGTAAGGACCGAGAGTGCAGTACCGACAGATAAAGAAGTTCGGGTGGTCCAGTTGATTGACGTCATCAACATTACGGAGTCCACCGCAGACTGAGCAAGATACGGATGCCGAGAATACGAGTCACTTTGTGTCTTGAAGACTTTGTAATCAAGTCTCATTAGTGTCTTGTGTTCGATTATCTTAGTTAGTTGTAATTTTCAGTTATATTGGAGTTGTTTTGATGTTTACAGTCCAAGAAAACCTTTAGGGCTGCGTCGTAGGTTGTTATTTTGAGTTCGGGACGAAAAGGGGGTCGAAACAGGGCGTGTGCAGGGCGACACGGCCTGGCCGTGCTCACGGACACGGCCGTGCTTGGTAGCACGGTCTAGCCGTGTCAAGGTAACACGGCCGTGCTACAATTGGTGGGTCGAGTTCGAGTTCCAGCGAGCAACACGGCCTGGCCTTGTCAGGCAACACGGCCGTGCTGCGATTGAATTTTTTATTCCGAATTCCAGCGGGGAACACGGCCTGGCCGTGTCACGAGACGCAAAATTGACTTTTTTGCGTTTTTTTTTCAGTTTTTGAGTTTTCTTTTTCGGTTTAAGTTATTTCCTAGTAGGATTAGGGTTTGGATCCCTTATAAGGCTGAACACTTATTGTTTTTCATTAGTTATCAATACAATTAAGCTTTTACTCTCTAAATTGAGTGTTTTCTCCAAGTGCTTCAAAATTTACGTTTCTTGTTGCAATTATAACTTATCGTGCAATAATCCATAATTGCTTGTGGCGTCTTCGCATACCGAAGTTCTTGCTTTGCTAAGCAACGGGTCGAGGTTTCCCCCAAATTAACCAAACTAGTGAAGATCTTGGGTTAACAACATATTGTTGTTGGGTCTTATGCACAATTGTTGTTGTGGTTCATATCGCTTGGTAATCGTGAGCCATCTAGCAAGGTTAAGTCTATCCTTGTTCTTTAATTTTTGCTATTTTCCGAATTTCTCATAAACCCTAGTTCTTGAAGGGTACAAAAAAATCGAATTGCACAAAAATCAATGGGTAAAGAATCATAAACCGCGTGCAAAAAATTAAAAACGAAAATTCTGGAAAATTCAAAATTTAAACCCTAGTCTTTAATTTTATCTTTTATGATCCGTTGATTGGCTTGGTAACTTCTTGGTGTGTTGAGGCATACTTGCGATCGTCTGATTGGTCTATAATCACGACAAGTGCGGGTACTGGGGATTGTGAGTTGAGTGATACACGAGTGTATACACGTGAGAGAGTGATTTAAACATGATAGACGAAAACCGACAACCATTGGAGAAGTTTGATATGGAGGCACTTGCAAGCCTCATGAAGAAAGTAATGATCGAAACATACGGGATCCTGGGGAGGCGCCGAAAATAGGAGCTCACTACTAGGGGCGCGGAGGCCGAGGAGGTTCGAGTTAGAGAAGTGGGCGATGAGATTGATTATTTTGATTCCCAAAAGGAGCAAAATTATAATCCTGTAGTGGTCGACGAGATAGGGTAATCGGGGCGTGAGGATAGCAATTTGAGTAACATCAAAATGCAAATCCCCTCGCTCCAAGGAAAACCGATCCTGACGCCTATTTGATTGGGAGAGGAAAATCGAGAATGTGTTTGATTGCCAAAACTATTCCGAGTTGAAAAAGGTGAAATTAGCTTCAACCGAATTCTCTGATTATGCAAGTGTGTGGTGGGATCAATTAATGGCCTCAAGGAGGAGGGCGAGTGGCCCGCTTTCACCCGGGGAGATGAGAGAGTCCGACACGACGCCGTTCGCACCAAACCACTATTATAGGGCGTCTATCGAGGTTGCAAAGATTGACTCAGGGGTCAAAGAGTGTGGAGGATTACCACAAGGAAATGGAGATGCTTATGGCAAGGGCAAATATTGATGAGGAACCGAAGGTGACTATGGCCGATTCATCGCGGGATTGAACACTCCCATTGCGGATGCCGTCGACCTACGCCATCACCGTGTCGATCTTGAGGAGATGGTGCATATGGCGGTGAAAGTGGAACAAAGAAATCAAGAGGAGGGGTTTCAACCGGCAAGACCGAGCTCTAACTCCAATGCATGGAAGTCAAACACCAACAAAAAGGATGAGCAGAGTTCGAAGGTGGCGGATCAGGGGAGGGCACCCGAGCCTAAACCCGCAGTAAAATCAAACCCCATCGCCGCACGAGGGATATTAAATGTTCTAAATGTCATGGGTTTGGACATATAGCTAGTCAATGTCCAAATAAGATGGTGTTGGTGTTGCGTGAGAATGGGAAAATGGAGTTGGGCAAAGTGAGGGAGAGCAGGATTATAGTGATATTGTTCACTTGGTTTTATACCATTGATTTGGGCTTCCTAGACTTGAGTTTTGTGTTGTTTTTGAGTATTTTGAGTCATTTTTGTTATATCTCATAGGTTAAGCATTAATTTCTATTGTTTCGAGTCATTTGAGGGGTCAAGCCATGTTGAGAGCCAATTATATTGAGTTTATAGTCATATTAATGAATCGTGTATCAAAAAAAGTACGAACGAGCAAACAACGAGAGATTAATTTGAAGAAAAGTCCAAATGCGTCCTGAATTTCTAAAGATGGCAGGGTTTCGTATTTTGGTCATAACTCTCTCTAAAAAATTGATATTGAGCTGATTCAAGTGGCTATAGAAAGCTAAGAGATAGGGCTACAACTTTGATGAAGGACGGAAAACCAAATTCGGACATTTGGTGGGCGAAAAACCAAACGGAGGCAGCAGCGCCAAAACAGGGCATTTAATTGGCATGGACGGATGGGCGCTGCAGTACCGGGCGACTATGCTGCACTTAATTTCTGGAGCGCGCGCAGCGCCCGAGGCGGATTTTCCTATGCTAAGCCTACTTTTTTATTGGATCTTTGTGGGGTTATGAATAGAGACATGAGGGCGTGAATCAGGGCATCTTGGACCATTTGGAAGACAACAAAACAACAAGAAGACAAGGGAGAAGGATAGAAACATCTTGGGACAAGCTTGGAGAAGAAGATTGAAGGCTCTTATCATCTAGAAATAGAGAAGATCCCCTCAACTCTTGTTCTTATTTTGTTACATTCTCCATATTTTGTAAGATGTATTGTTGTATTCTTATGGATTCATTTTCTTTAATCATGAGCTAAACTCTATAATTCTAGAGGGATGATGTAATCTATGTTTGAACTTATGTTTTGAAATTGTGGTTTGTCAATCTAGATCTATCAATTTATTTGTGCTATTTGGATCTATTGCTTCTAAATTACTTGATCAATAATTTAGAGTGTTTCGTGTATTTGATTTGACACTTGAGAGAGGTAATTAAATACATGACTTTGGAATAGCATAACCTGTAGATTTCATAGAATTGAGAGATTTGTAAATCCTTTGAAGTCATTTATCAAGATTCATAGCTTTTATTGAGATTTCAATTGGTGATTTTTATAGAGATATTGATTTTCCAATTAGATCTAAAATCATTTGGCACTCGAGAGAGGAAATGATTATTGTAGAAATCTTGACTTATAAATTGATAATTGATGATTGATAAACCATATTGATAACATAAGGGACAACTAGATTCATCATACCTCTAGAATTCATTTAATCATTTGGATAAACTCATTGATATTTTTCATATTCTTGATTTATTTTTGGTATTTTTAGTATAATCAACTCCATCAAATATTGAATTTCTAAATAAAGTTAGACTACTATATTATAATACTTAGCAATAATATGATAATTATTCCCTATGGATTCGACAACCTTACTTCTCTATATTAAAACTTAACACCGTAGACTTGCGGTTAGAAAAATATCTAACAAATATGCCGGAGTTGGAGGATATTCCTGAGGTGTTAGAGGTCACGAAAGGAGAGCGTTATCCTTAGTGTCTGATGGCGCCGAGTATTCACTAAGTCGATGAGGGAGTCCAATGAGAAAACATCTTTCATACAAGGTGTATTGTCAATGGAAAGGTGTGTAGTGTCATCATAGATGGTGGGAGTTGCACTAATGTAGCAAGTGCAAAGATGGTGGATAGGTTAGGAATTCGACGATAAAACACCCACAACCTTATAAGTTGTAGTGGTTGAGCCGATCGGGGGAGACGCGGATAAGTAGACAAAGCGAAAGTAGCATTTCAAATAGGGGGATATAAGGATGAGGTGTTGTGCGATGTGGTGCCGATGCGCGCGGGCACATCCCGTTGGGTAGGCCGGAAGTTTGATAGGAGGGTGCAACATGACGGTTACACCAACCAAGATACTCTTGTTCACAATCAAAAGCGATTTGTACTTCTTCCTTTAACTCCAAAAGAAATTTATGAGGATCAAGTAAAATCGAGAGTGGGAGAGGTAAAAGAAAAACAGAGTTCGGCTAGTGAGCATAAAAATCAAAATAAAGCCGAGAAAAATGAGAGCTTGAGAGAAAACAAGAGTGAGGGTCCTACTAAGGGTAGAAGTGAGGTTCGAGATATAGCCGAAAAAGGAGAGCAATAATTTTGAGGGGGCCGAAAAACAAAAAGGGGACGGGGCGGCCATGAGGGTAAGAAACGAGGAAAAATAAATTTGATGGGAAAAATGAGTGACCTTAGGAAAGCCACCACGAGTGGTTGTTCGATGATACTCTTGGTTTACAAGGGCACTTATTTATCTACTTACGCTTTAACCCGATTTGCCTAGTTCTGTCTTTGTCTTTGTTGCGGAGTTCGAGGATGTATTTCCGCATTTGAGATGCCTGGATGGATTACCACCTATTCGAGGGATTGAGCATCGATTGATTTCATTTCGGTGCATCATCGCTTAATCGGCCAGCCGCAGAACTAATTCGGAGGAGACAAAAGAGTTGCGGCGGCAGTTGATGAGTTGCTACAAGAAACTCATCCCGGAAAGCACGAGTCCTTGTACGGTTCCGGTGCTACTAGTTCCGAAGGATGGGTCTTGGAGGATGTGTGTGGATTGCCAGGCTATTAATAACATCACTATCAAGTACCGCATCCCATACCTCGCTTGATGATATGTTAGACAAACTCCATGGTTCTAGCATCTTCTCCAAGATAGATTTGAGGAGCGGGTACCATCGGTCGGATGCGAGAAGGGGATGAGTGGAAAGCGGCCTCTAAGACGAAGCATGGTTTATATGAGTGGTTAGTCATGCCTTTTGGGCTAACCAACGCACCTAGCACGCTTCATGAGACTCATGAACCATGTTTTGAGAGCTTTCATCGGTAAGTTTGTCATGGTTTACATTGATGACATTCTCATTTATAGTAAATCATTGTATGAATACTGGATCATTTGAGGGCCGTCTTAGTGGTATTGAGAAAAGAGAAGTTATATGCAAACATCAAGAAGTGCACATTTTGTTCGGAGCAGCTTGATATTCTTGGGGTTTGTAGTGAGCTCGAGGGGAATTACAAAGGATAAGGAGAAGATTAAAGCTATCCAGATCGCCTAAACCCACATCGCCGGCCGGTCAAGTGCGTAGCTTTCATGGCCTTACGAGCTTTTATCGGAGGTTTGTGCGGGATTTCAAGATTATCGCAAAGACCATTGACGGAAAATATTAAAAAGAGTATTATGCGTTTCAAAATGGCGAGGCCCAAGACAAGGCATTTGATATGTCGAACGAAAGGCTAACACATGCGCCTTTACTAGCATTGCCGGATTTTACCAAGGTCTTTGAGATCGAGTGTGACTCATCGGGGATTGGGATCGGTGTCGTGCTAATGCAAGAGGGGCAGATCGCGTTCTTTCAAAAAAACTGAGTGGGGCGGCCTTGAACTATCCGACATATGACAAGGAGTCAGATGCTTTGAGTGTCCTGGCCTTGAAAACGCCAACACTATTTGTGGCAAGGAGTTCATAATCCACACCGATCATGAGTCCCTAAAGTATTTCAAGGGGCAGCAAAAGTTGAACAAGCGACATGCACGGTGGCTCAAATTCATCGAGACATTTCCATACATCATCTAGTACAAGCAAGGTAAAGCTAATATTGTAAAGAGATGCACTATCTCGAAGGTACACTCTTATCTCGACTTTAGATGCTAAAATTCTTGGGTTTGAACATATTAAAGAGTTGTACTTGCATGATCTTGATTTTTTTGAGTCGTTTGTTGCATGCGAAAAGGGGGCAGAGGGTAAATTTTATAAGCATGATGGTTTTCTATTTCGGGAGGATAATTTGTGCATTCCTGAATGTTCTTTAAGAGACTTACTACTGAGGAATCACATGGTGGGGGTCTTATGGGACATTTTGGGGTGGTCAAAACTTGAGCACTTACAAGAGCATTTCTATTGGCCACATATGAAGCGAGATGTTGAGCGTGTTTGTAGTAGATGTGTTACTTGTAGGAAAGCTAAATCCCAGGTCCAAAATCAGGGATTGTACACGCCCCTACCAATTCTGATGGCACCTTGGGTTGATATTTCTATGGACTTTGTTTTAGGGCACCCGAGAACTAAACAGGGGTCCGATTCTATATTTGTTGTCGTGAGATCGTTTTTCAAAGATGGCACATTTTATTCCATGTCATAAACCGATAATGCGTCTTTGATTGTCGATTTGTTCTTTAAAGAGGTTGTAAGGTTGCATGGTATGCCCAACCATTGTGTCGGATAGGGATTCTAAGTTCTTAAGTTACTTTTGGAAGACCTTGTGGGGAAAATTGGGAACTAAATTATTATTTTCTACTACATGTCACCCCAAACAGACGGTCAAACTAAGTAGTCAATAGAACTTTGTCTACATTGTTAAGGCTATTATTAAAAAGAACATTAAAACTTGGGAAGAGTGTTTACCGTGATGTTGAGTTTGTTTATAATCGTGTTGTGCATTTTGCATCAAAGTTTTCACCATTTGAACTCGTTTATGGTTTTAATCCGCTAACCCCATCGATTTATCACCTTTACCTGCTCCCGAGCATGTTAACTTAGATGGCCGTAAGAAAGCGATTTTGTGAAACAACTTGCATGAGAAAGCAAGGCTCAACATCGAACGGCGAATGAAAGCAAAGACACGGCGCAGCTAACAAGCATCAAAAGAAGATGGTATTCGAACCGGCGATTGGGTTTGGGTACATATGCGACCCGAACGTTTCCCAACACATCTAAGTCCAAGTTGCGGGGGGACGGACCGTTTCAAGTGCTTGAGCGAATCAATGATAATGCGTACAAGATTGACTTGCCGGGCGACTATGGTGTTAGTGCTTCTTTAAATGTTGGCCGATCTTAGTCCTTTTAATGTCAATTCGATTTGAGGACAAATCCTTCTCAAGAGGAGGGGAATGATGAGAATCCATGGACGATGGATCCAGCTTGGTCCGATAACAAGGGCTCAAGCAAGGAAGTTTAAGGATGCGCTCAACGGGTTGATCCAAGTCGTGCGAGAATGAGACCGAGAGTGCAAAAGATCGGCTGATGAAGAAGTTCGGTGGTCCAAATTGATTGGCGTCATCAATATTACTGAGTCCGCCGCAGATCGAGCAAGCTACGGATGCCGAGAATACGAGTCACTTTATGTCTTGAAGACTTTGTAATCAAGTCTCATTAGTGTCTTATGTTCGATTATCTTAGTTAGTTGTAATTTTCAGTTATTTTGGAGTTGTTTTGATGTTTAGAGGTCAAGAAAAACCTTTAGGGCCGCGTCGTAGGTTGTTATTTTGAGTGCAGGACGGGGGGTCGAAACAGGGCGTGTGCAGGGCGACACGGCCTGGCCGTGCTCACGGACACGGTCGTGCTTGGCAAAGATGGTCTAGCCGGTCGAGGTAACACTACCGTGCTACAATTGGTGGGTCGAGTTCGAGTTCCAGCGAGCAACACCGCCTGGCCGTGGTCGTGCAACACGGCCATGTTGCGGTTGAAGTTTTTATTCCGACCCAAATGGGAACACGGCCTGGCCGTGTCCCACGACACGACCGTGTCACGAGCCGCAGAGTTGACTTTTTCGCGTTTTGTTTTTTTTTTTTGAGTTTCCTTTTTCGGTTTAAGTTGTTTCCTAGTAGGATTAGGGTTTGATCCCTTATAAGGCTGAACACTTATTGTTTTTCATTAGTTATCAATACAATTAAGCTTTTACTCTCTAAATTGAGTGTTTTCTCCAAGTGCGTCAAAATTTACGTTTCTTGTTGCAATTATCGACTTATCAGGCAATAATCCATAATTGCTTGTGGCGCCTTCGCATACCGAGGTTCTTGCTTTGCTAAGCAACGGTCGAGGTTTCCACCAAGTTAGCCAAACTAGTGAAGATCTTGGTTTAACAACATAGTGTTGTTGGGTCGTATGCACAATTGTTGTTGCGGTTCGCATCACTTGTGGACATAAATGTTTGGTAGGTTTGTGAACAAGAGCAAAAGGTTACATCACTTGCATGCCTCAAGTTAACGGGATGAGATCTCATATCCGTATATTGGATGAATGGCATGTGTATATGATGATGTAATGATTGTATATGTATCATTCATCCAGCGCAAAAACTTATGTGAGGCGGTAAAAGCCCGTGAGACGGTGATACTCTTAGTGCAAAAAGTGATAATTTTAGTATACAAAGTGATACTTGTCAAAATACACTGAAATATTGTATTTAAACAAGTATCACTTTTTGCACTAAAAGTATCATTGTCTCACACGTTTTCAATTAATACATGAAATATGGAGTGGAATAGGAAAATTGGGAAATATCTCATGTTAACCTTAATTTTATGTATGTAATGAGATCCGGAAAACCATATATGCATCCTCATGGCCTGATTGTATTTGTGGTCCTTTATATAAATTTTCTCAGAAAAAAATCTTTTGTCATTCACTATTTGCATATTTCATAAACTTTCCAAGTATAATACATAATTAATGTAGTTACAACCACGGCCGAACTTGACATGGATCTCATGAAACAATGAGCACCGATTTCTTTATATATATACACACATACACATATGGGCATAGCCAGGATTTCTTGTTAGTATGATAAGAATTTTTTTCGTTTTGGCGGATGGTTTCGGGCCGAAATTTTTGAAATAGAAAGATAAAAAAATATTGCAATTAAAAAAGAAAATAAACTAAATTTGCAACACTTCTTTGCGAGATTTCATACTATCCAATTATGTTTTCTTTATAATGGACTTCCTGGAGAAATGACTTGCCCAAAAGTCCATTTTAAATTAACCACCAAACAGCCTTTATTATCATGAAAATAGACTTTTAGATCTTTTCAAAAGTGCTTCCAAAAAAAGTGTTCATTAATTATCAAGTTTGGAAATATCTATACATATATACAATAAATAAAACAATCATTCATCCACTCATATACTTTAATTGAGCCAGTTGCTCCTTAATTATTTGGGCAAGACTATAGGTTTGTAATTAGTCTTTTAAATTTTAACTCATTGTTTTTATATGTACTAGTCCTTTAGCTGAATTTTCAGTACGGTCTAACCCAAATTTAATAGGACTATTTCGAGATACAGTGCGGTTCGTCGACCGAACTGGTTCTCAGATGGCTATGCGACTCTATATATACACACACCGTACTATCCCAAGTGGGAGCCCAATAAAAATAATTAGATATAAATCATTAACATCCCAATCGTACAGCACCTACAATTAGTCTCAATGACTGTCTACTATAACTCATTAACTTAAACAACTAAACTAAAATTCCAAACTGAAAGGTAACACGATAGGGTTTGAGTAAAGTGGAAGACAATCACCAAACTGCTTGTGCGGTGTTTAGTTAGGAGAACTTGGAAGGAAATACTTACCTGCACATGAACTTAGAACACCACCACATCGAATCAATTGTCGTATAGTCAAACTACTTATGAATAAAAAATCAGTCCCCAAAAAGCTACAATCTAATGTTAATTTAGATTTGACCAGGGGCACCTTTTACCAGTCATACCCAAAACGGATGATTATTGAAAAAGCATGTAATTTTGTGAATATGATAATCAAAATATCATATAAAACTTCATGTTCGATCGCCTAAATATATCTTTTGCTTTTCAGTTGATAAACTGATTGCTAAAGGGAACCTGGAACAGAGATACAAAAATCAACAAAAAGAAGCAAACTTGAGAAATATAGAAGTGGTATATAAGGCAACTGAAGGGATTTTGTCATCTTCCTTTCTTCTTTTCTTTTCCCTCAAAAGAACAAAGGGATTTTGAATTATAAATCCATACATCATCAGCTTTGATATACTCAAGCCATTGATGGTCATTCTTAATCTTGTTTGTGGTTAATGTTACAACTGAACTATTTCATGTTTTAACTCAAATACTAAAATATGATCGGGTCTAGAAGAAAACAACTACTCAATGACAATAACAAGGAATAATTTGAGAGATGCACAATCCAAACTTTAGTGGAATTTAAACCCACAAGAAAAATCCACAATTACATTATTATACGTTAAAAACTGTTAAAGTGTAATTTGCAATCATGCAAGACATGTGTCCATTTGTGGTGGTTGATCAACCACCCACATACAAAACTAATGGCTGGAAATTATAGCCACCAAACACACTTCATTAGTGCAACATTAGTGATGAAGTTTTTAATTAGTAAACAATTGTATGTTATATCCTATAAATAGGCAAATTATGAAAGGATTTTGAAGTATCCCAAATTGGGATCAAAGAAATCCCGAGAGGTATCGATCAATAGAGGGCAATCCTCAAGAGGGATCAAGTGAGCATCACAAAGTGTAAAGCAACTCAGTGAGCAATCACATGAAAAGAGTAAAACCGATAATTCCTTCAATTTATTTCTCAATGTCTCTCACATTTTCATACTTACACCCGTATACCCAACAATTTTGGTATCGTGAGCCATCCCTTGGCCTCGATAACTCCTCCAATTTAAAAAAAAAAATGGCTTGTACCAACAATAGTGAAATTGCATTCACGTTTATCCAACAAAGTGTTCCCTTTGTGTTGAAGAACGTTACTCAAATGAGAACGTTGTCCGTGTCCCATGAATTTTGGGATATCGTTGAAGAGAGGGTATAACACATATACTCCAATGGAGGAAGAAGCGCTAACAACTAAAAAATAGCATAAAGAGAACAAGACCAATGATGCAAAGAGTTTTGTCCTTTATGCACCAAGGGGTAGTTCGATCTATTCTTCCGCAAATTACGGTGTAAAAATATCAAAAGATGCATTGAAGATTTAAAAAAAGGATAAAAAATGGTTATCGTCATTTGTGGCAAAATTCACAACGAGGTGCAAGAAGAAGAGGTCGTGGAAGGAACCAACACTTCCAGTACAAAAACAATCTTAGTTGCAATGTAATATTTTCAACAATTCAAAGTTCGAGCAACTTCAAGATTATTTCAAGATTATGAAAGGATTACAAATTAAGAGGGGGTGTTAAAGTGTAATTTGCAATCATGCAAGACATGTGTCCATTTGTGGTGGTTGATCAACCACCCACATACAAAACTAATGGCCGGAAATTATAGCCACCAAACACACTTCATTAGTGCAACATTAGTGATGAAGTTTTTAATTAGTAAACAATTGTATGTTATATCCTATAAATAGGCAAATTATGAAAGCATTTTGAAGTATCCCAAATTGGGATCAAAGAAATCCCGAGAGGTATCGATCAATAGAGGGCAATCCTCAAGAGGGGATCAAGTGAGCATCACAAAAAAGCAATCATGAGCAATCACATGAAAAGAGTAAAACCGATAATTCCTTCAATTTATTTCTCAATGTCTCTCACATTTTCATACTTACACCGTATACCCAACAAAAACAAGGTAATCAACAAGCATCAATAACTAAACACCACAAAGGAACTCAATATGGGAATAATAATCAAAGTGCTTCGCTTCAAAAGACGCTCCTTTATGATAAATCAACGCACTAATCACTGCTCTAATTTCAAAGTCTTTAACCAAAAGATAGGATTATCAGATGTCCATTCCACAACCATCAGAAGTAGAATCCTTATTTCCCTTTTCAAAAAATTATAAAGGTTTAGGGAAACAACAAATATTGCAATGATATACAAGAACTTTAAATGGAGGGCATAGCGATCTTCTAAAACACTTTATCAAATTAAACATAAACACCCCTACTGCAGAAATTTCCATTTATTGACAAGAAAGTACGGAAAATTAACCAAAAAAAAAACCCAAAAAGAGAAAAAGGAAATACAAACCATCAAGAGTAGTTAACAGCACGATGAAGCTTGAGGTACCATGGACAAACAATAAGCTTAGCCAAACTACCATGATAAAAAGATGCTCAAAAAGATTTAACACACAAATTCATACAAAACAAGTATGAAAATGCAAACCCTAGTTCAAAAGCAAAAGCCTAAATCGAATTTGAATCACAACAATATTGGATTTAAACCCTAAATCGAAAACCAAATGAATAAAATAAAGATATAATACCTAAAATCTGGTTGAAAGAGGCTTCACTTGGGTAGAGGAACTAGCGGCTCTACCTAAAATCTGGTTGGAAGAGGCTTCGACTTGGGTAGAGGAACGGGTGGTGGATGGGAGAGGCACGAGCGGCGGACGGGAGAGGCACGGGTGGCGGACAGCTTCGACTTGGGTAGAGGCTTCGACTTGGCCGCGGGGGTAGAGACGTACGGGAATTGAAAAGGTTTTTGGTAGAATTAATTAGACTAACAATACCTATA
Source organism: Rehmannia glutinosa (assembly GCA_016081115.2). NCBI lineage: Eukaryota > Viridiplantae > Streptophyta > Magnoliopsida > Lamiales > Orobanchaceae > Rehmannia > Rehmannia glutinosa. The sequence goes on along the minus strand of JABTTQ020000371.1, from coordinate 170,481 downwards.
TTTTTAAGTTAACAACTAATTAGACACCGGTTTTGTAGACCGGTGTAATACGATACAATTAGACACTAGTTTTAGAACGGTGTCTAAAAATCTGGTTTCTAAATAATTAAAGACACCGGTTTTGGAACAGTGTCAAATCTAAAATAATTTATAAAAATAGACACCGGTTACGTAAATCCGATGCCAAAACTGCTGTCAACTTGGGGTTTTTTTTACAATAGACACCGGTTCTGGTAAAACGATGTTTATTATCAAAAGACAACACTAATTAGACACCTGTTTCTTTAAAAACCGCTGTTATAAGGGAAAAGACACCAAAAAAGTCATAAAACCGCTGTCTTTGTAGTGGTGTCTATTGACATTTTTCTTGTAGTGTAGCCACATCATTGCATTATTTTCTCCTCCTTTTTGTGTGACAGTTATGCACATGTCGATTTCAAAATGATGAAGAGTTCCTTCACTTTCTTGTGCAAATCATCGATCCTTTTCCTAAATGTACGTTGCATTTCTTTGTTGTCGTTGGGTATTTGCTCATGTTTTCATCCTTTTTCGTGTCATGTTGCTTGATAAGTATCCAAAATTGTTCATTAAAATGTTCATTTCGATGGATGTATTTATACAAAAGAAATGTCATTATTTATAGTAAATGAAGTTAGTTATATTGTTCAATAATGTAGTCAAAACTTGAATATTAGTTATTTAATTTTAAGAATATTGGCGAATTAGATTTTAAGCATGTCCATATATCCATATGTGATCATTGCATAATCTGTGCATTACCTTTAATTTATTGTTTCTTAAAGTGAAATAGTTAAATATACCATTACACCAAATATCTATCAATGAATAATGGTCAACATAATAATGGTCAACAGATGCTTATAGTGCGTTAACCACATCGGTAATTGGTTATAAGCAAATGTTGACCATTATTCATTGATAGATATTTTGGTGTTATGATATATTTAATTGTTTTACTTAAAGAAACAACCATATTATAACTAATGCACAAATTGAGTAATGATCACATATGGGATATATAGTATGTTTGTTAACCCACCAAAAATTTTCGAATAAAATTCAAGTCTTTGAGTGCATTGAGCAATATAACTATAATTTACTAAAGTGAATGACATTTTTCTTGTATAAATACATCCAACGAAATTACAATTTAACAATTTTAGATAATTATGAAACCAACACAACTAGGGAAAATAATCAAACATGAGTACTAAATACCCAATGTAAACAAGATAAATGTAACATTTAGAAAAGGCGTAGATAGTTTGCCCAAAAAAACAATGAACTCTCCCACCTTTGTGAAATTTCCATGGCATAGTAGTCCATAAACAATGAGGAGAAAAGTTGTAATTTTTATTTTTTTTTTGGATTTTCTAGATGTAGAAAGAACGAGAAGGATGGGCATGCACAAGAAAAACATGGAACAAACAAGTATCACAAACAATGAATAAATTTGTTCAAATCCAAGGGAAAAAAAAAACTGAACTGAAAAAGGCTCAAGAATTAATGAATGAGTTAATGCAAATAAAGTATATTGATGTACTTAATTTTTATTAGTTGAATGACATGAATTAACTTGCAAAGGAGATGCCCAAAAAGATTGTGGAGAGGGACAACAAACTTAACAATGAACAACGCTGAAATGTATATACCTATTGCCTCTTCCTCCTCCACCACCATCTTTTTCTTTCTTTCGGCAACAAATCATTTCGCTTCACCACAAGAGTAGTATTGAATAAGCATTTGTTGTCTTAATTTGTGCTTTATATAACAAGATATTGAAACAAATCATAAAAGAATAATTCACTAGAGAAATATAAAAAGGATACAAATTTAAAAAGAAAAGAGTACTAGTCGGACCACTTGACTAGCACATCACAATGAGCATTTATTTATATAAGTGAAGAGAAGTATTCATTAGTAGTAGATTGTGAAATTTACATTATCGTTGAATCAAATTATGCGTTGATGCATAATAGATATAATAAATCGCTGACGAGTATTAGATGGAAAAAATCACATTATTGTAAAATCAAATTAAGTGGAATTAACAATATCACAAAATAATATATGGTAAAAGACTTTAAGTCTTGTAACTTGAACGTTTTTGCGAATTAGTCCTTTAAGTTGTCACGTTCGTCTTTTAGTCCCTTAACTTTCAAATTTCTAGATATTTGGTCATTTAACTTAGCAATTTTACTTTTGCTCCTATAACTTAACAGATTTAAGCAATTTAGTCCTATATAAACAATCTCCAAATCTTATCTTGGACCTTTTAAATAGAAATAGTCCATTACGACCATATTAGGCCAAATATGCTTCAGATAGCAATTAAACAATATTTTAATGAATATTATACCTCTTTATGACCAAAATCGCATTGGATGTGATGATTCTCAATGCCACGAGTTGGAAGGTTAGTGCCCTTAGATCTTCCGGACTTCTCTAGATCTTGAGAGACATATTGAATCGATGTAAAAGGCTATAATTTACATTGGTTCCTACAATCAACCGATGTAGCGGGGCTTTTTACATCGCTTGTTTCAAAATGATGTAGAATATTTCCTTTTACATCGTTTATGGAAGTAACTTATTAAAATCTTACAATCGACATTGGTTTCATGTAACAACCGATGTAAAAGTTCCCTAATTCTACATTCGTTTCTTGCAAGAACCGATGTAAATCATTTTCAAGATTATTTTTAAAATTTCAAAACTACACAACTAGCACATGTACATTTAAAATGTGCGCCCTCCCAGCGGAAGAACAACAATTAACCAACATCCATATAACTTAGCGATGTACCGGGAAAGAATCTCTCTCCCATTCGGGTATACCATCGGGACTCATGAATGATTTTGAAGAGCTTCTTCCCTATGATCTATCATATCCGTTTGTAGCTTCTAATTTACCCAAAGGTAGCTCAACTGATACGACTTTTTGTGTTGCAAGGTTTTTCTTCTTAATTGTGTGATTGTCTGTTCAACATATCTATTATCCCTATATGTTATCTTCTCCGGATGTTCTTGTTTGTACATCGTCAAGATTTGATGATACCTCTTATAATGAATACATCTTGACACTCGTTCGCTTCCATTTCTTAGAGATAATTCTCGCTCAACAAAGGTTAATTACATAAATATAATATAAGTTATTCTTAAAAGTTCTTATAAATCTATACTCTAATACCATTTTTTAAGCACCATGATAATAGTTTTGGAAGATTGATTATGTTGTCCCTTTTAAACTTAAAGGACCAATACGCGCAAACATATAGACTAAATATAATCTTATAAAGATGTAACTTATAAGATTATAAATCTAAATATCCGAACATATAAGACTAAATATCCAATTTCCTACAAATTTGCAAGACTCGATTCCTAAACATGTCAAGATAAAGGGTCAAATCTCAATATAGTTCGACTTAAAGGATGACATTTCTCATTTCCTCAACAAATATATATTCTCAACTGCAATGAAACATATTTAGTATACTAATTTTGAAAAAGCCATTCAATACTTTGACAATGTGTAGTTGATTGATGTTTATTATAGGTTATATTTATTAAATAAGAGAAAAAAAAATATTAAGTTCTCAAAAACAAATATCTTAATGAAGAAGATTTTATTTCATATTGTGAATGATACATATTAAAATGTGTGGCAATATTAGATAGAAGAAATTAATTATGGAAAACTCAAATAATGAATATCAACTATATGACAATGTTAAATTTCATATATTATCTATATCATGTAATTTATCAAGATAATCCGTTTTTTACTCTTCTCGCATAAAATTAACATAGCAAAGAATCTAATTTGGAGTTGAATAAATATGCGTGACTTGATTGACTATTCTTTTCGCACTACAACTACATGAAAACTAGAAAAGTTTACGGTGTTTGATGACAAAAAAAAAAAAACCGTAGCTAAATAACAACGGATCAATGATGGAAATTCGTGATGAAATGTTATATGTTGATTAAACATTGGTAAATTTAGCGCCTTACTTTTTTTTGGCGCACAAATAATTGATGAAATTAATGATTGAATTTACTCCCATCATTAAATAACGATGAAGATCTTCCATCATTAAGTTCACAAAAGTACCAAATTGTAAATATCGGTGCAATGCACCATGTTGGCAATTTGATCACTTTATATTTCTATATGGAAAGTTCTTGTGATAACAATTAATGTGCACGATATTTGTATTTATGGAAAGTTCTCGTACTAACAATTAATGTGTAGGATTTGTTATTTATGGAAAGTCATGTTCTAACAATAAATCTGCAGAATATTGTATTTATTGATCTTTGTATGACAAGTTGAATTGGAAGTTATTTCCTATATTGGTAGAGATATGAGAATATATTATTATCATACAAGGGAAGATCTAGAAGACTTTTGGAAGAGAAAAAAAACGTGCACAATGAGCCATAAGCATTAAAGGAAGATTTGATACTCTTTAAAGAAGGAAAATATATCGACAAAGTTCCTTACCAAGTTCCATTGTATTTCAAGGGTTAGGAGTTTATAAATATGTGAAACTTCAACACTTTTAGAGTGTAGAATTCATGTCTTTTGTATTCTATTATATTTTGTATTAGTGTTTTCTCATAGTGAGTTTTTGAGTCGTCCAAGAAGAAAAGAGAAGACTCCATTCATCACTGTTCCAACAACTCACAATTTATTCCGTATGACGGACTCGCCAAACAAGAAGTTGAAATACGTGGTATAGGTATAACATAGTTACAAGGGATTCCTTTGTCAATGTGTACTTTGCAGGCAAACATATATTTCAAAAAAGATGTTAGAGACGAAAGGGATATCATTTCCATGAAATTTTGTTTATTGCTAGTTGCTTATATCTTATTTATTGTTCGCATAATACACATTGCGCACATTTTGTCTTATTATAATTGTTCAATATTGTTGCAATAGTGCATACGCACATACATTCTAATCTTTCACAAATGACATTGTTTTTTAATTTTTACCGAGGAACATTTATTATGTGACTATTTAACGATGAATTTCGATTTGATGTTAGTACATGTTTTAATTTTATTCTTCTTTCCCAATTAAATATCACCTAAAAGAACAAAAATGTGCTTATTCTATCCCTTATTCTTCACTCTCTCACCACTATCCATATTCTCACACCACCATACATTCTTCCTAGCCAACCGCCATATACACAAATCTCAACACATTTTCTTCTCTCACCATTATCATCCCAGGATTTGATAATTCGACATCGATATCTTTTCCATTCCCTTGCTAAGAGTGAAATTGTGGGATCTTCACAATCGAGAGGGAAAAACCTCATTTTTATTTTTGCAGCTTTTCTCAGTGCATATTCCTAGAAACACTGAGAGCAGGAGCAATAGATCAATACCTCGCTATCCCCCTGGATCTTCTAATGGATAAAGAACTTGTTGAATTTCCTATTATTAGTAGATCTAAGTTGTTCGTTATTGCTTACGTTGCTGTCCTATTCTCGCATATGGCTCTGTTTTTCCTTTAATTTTTCAAACATATTTTTTTGTCCTAGAATCCTCAAGCCACCATTGTCGGTTCACCGCGAGCCACCACTCGTTGTCGCCAATTAGTTTTTATTAGGTATGTGACTCTTTTTAATTTCTCTCTCGTCAATATCCCCGAATCATTTTGGCTCTTTCAATTTAGCTTAATGCTTCAGAATTCTCTTATGATATATGTTATAAATCGCATTTTGTCTTAGTCGTGTTATCGTGTGAATGAAATTTTGTAGTCATGTTTTTATTTGTTTAGTTTGTAAATTGATTACTATTCTCTTATCTTTTTATGTTCTCAGTGTCTTCAAAAATATCTCGCTCAACTAATTGCTAAATGCTAAATTATTTTGTTCCTATCTAAAGGTATAAGTTGAAGAATACTTATAATTTACTTTGACATAAAGATGGTGTAGTTTTTTTTTATTGAGAAAATAATAAATTTGAAAATAAATTTGCTTCTTGATTTTCTATCTTGTCGCTCTTTTGCACTTTGTAACTTTTTCCCGTCGAAGTTGATTGTGTAAGTTCGTGGCTTGTCTTTTTGATAATTATGTTGTTGTTTGGTCCGAGACTTATTTTCAACCTTATTTGTCTTATAATTTAATTTATTATAAAGATGCACTAGATGGTGTATTGACGATTAAGAATCACCCAATGTTAAAACCCCTACTATTAAAAGGGGGGACTTTTGACGCCGATGGAAAATTGATGTTATTTCCAATATAGACATCTATTATCACATCAATCACGAAAACTGTTGTCTTTTCCATTAAAGACAACGACTCAAAACTGATTTGTTAAAGCCAACTTGGCAATTATTTAACCTCGGTTTTCAAGTGGTGTACTTTCTCTGAAAACCACTATCTTAATTAGTAAAGACAGCGTTTCAAATTCGAAGGAAGAAAGAGGGCAAAAGGAAATAAAGGGAGGAAAAATAATTTTGGGAGGCAGGTATTTTATCATTAGAACTTTTTGTTTTTCTCCAAATAAAAATTAAGAAAAATTAATAAATGACTAGACCTCGATTTTGGAACAAATGTCTAAAAACTATTATCTAATCATAAAACCTAGATAAGTAGACATTGATTTCCTAACCAATATCTAAAAAATGATATCTAATCATAAGAACATGTACAATGATTCGTAATACCAATGCAAAACTGGTGTATATTTAAGGATACTTTTGAGAATGTACATCGTTTTTGAAATAAACAATGTCCATTATCAAAAGACTACACTAATTAGACATCAGTTTTATAAGGAACAAAAATGTTAATCGAGAAAATACATCATGTCTATCCACATTTTTCTTGCAGTGAAATAAGGTAAATCAACAATTAGAATTCAAGAATCTAGTTGTCTATCTTCCTCATATGGCCCAAAAATACGGCAAATTGTTTATAATATAGCATCTGATGAATTGCACAACTTATTGAAATAATCACTACTACAAAAATGCTAATATACACCGGTTTTAATCCGTTGTCTATTAGTAAAATAACCTATGTTAGAGCCACTGGTGTTAAAAGTCTGAACTTTTCATAGAGGTTTAAAACCGGTATCTTTTCCTTGAAAGACGCTGGTTTTAAACCGCGATAAAATATCCGCTTTCTAAGACCCTGATGTTAAAAAATTATGTATATGACACCAGTTTAGAACCGCTGTCTTTTGATAAATATACATCGATATTCACACCGGTTTTAAACTGGTGTCGTTTTATCTAAAGACACCCGTTCAAAACCAATGTCTATGGTGAATAGACATCGCTTGTTTACACCAATTTTTAACCGGTGTTGTTTAATTCAAAGACATCGCCTCAAAACCGTTGTCTTGTTGTTTTTAGAAGCAGTTGTAAAAGGGTTGTTTGTTTACGGAAAAACACCGGTCCAAATGAAAGCTGCAAAATATCCATATAAGTAAACAATTCATTATGAAAGCTGCAAAATATCCATATAAGTAAACAATTCATTTATTCTAGCAACCATCATAAATTCACTACCAATTAAACATGAAATCTATTAATACTAACGCTAACGTCACCAATAGCCAAAATCCAACAAAAAGTACTAGTAGCGAAGTTTCCTTTCGATAAAACAACAATAAATTCATAATCAAATTCCATCAACCAATAAAAACGCTATACACATTCAACTAAAGGCAAAAAATCTAGATGATCAACATTGCTCCTGTCATTCAAGCTTTCGAAAATGTTCTAACTATCCATGAGAGCATCCATTCTTTTAAGTACCTGAACAAAATAATACCACAACAATCAAACGATTATAAATTGTATAACAAAATAATTGCATAGATGATGAAAACACTGAAGGCACTGAAACAGAGCTAAAATCACAACAGAATTATCAATCTACAAGAAAAACATAGCCATGAAAATTAATTAGAACCTTTAGCTTTAATTAGAGAAAGGTACAAAATATAATAAAAAAACAAAAAATATGAAATAATATGTATATATACCAAGCTCCTGAGGGAAAGCTTCTTTTCTTTCAAGTCTACATTTACAAATCCTGCAAATGATGGCCTGTATGCATCATTCCCATTCTTCATATGGGACTTACCATCCATTAAGGTGGACCTGCCAACAGAGAACACATAACAAAAATAAACAACACTAGATTTTGTGCTACAAACTTTTTTTTTAAATTATAAAAAGGGATAATTACAAAAACACCCTTTAGGTTTGGGCTAATTGCAAAAAAAAACAGGAATGTTTCAAAATTACAAAACAAACCCATTAGACTCGATTATGTCTCAAATTTAAGGGGGTAACATCATATTTTTATAAATGTCAAACGGTTTTTGAAATGTTTTATGTTTGTGAAGGGAAAAATACAAGACATAATCAAACTTCAAGGGGCTTTTTGCAATTTTACCAAAACCAGGATTCTTTTCAGCCTGAACCTCAGGAATTTTTTGTAATCATCCCTTATAAAAAAGGGTTCGTGGGCATTTGTAAATTTGAAAGAAATCGGAGTTTTTTGTAATTAACCTAAACTTCAGGGATAGTTTTTGATCTAAAAGAAAGTAGAGTTTTTTTTTTTTTTGCAAATATTTTTTGATAAAATGTTTCGAATGATCTAAAATATTATCCTTAAATTTATGCAAGAATATACATACCTGGATGCATCAGAGCACATAAGAACAAGATGCTTGTTTTGATCCTTAAAAACTCTGAAAAAAACAGGGGTATATTCCTCCAGATTCTCTGAGGCCAATGTCAATAGCCCAAATGGTCCTAACCCACCTTGAACCGTTGATCCCTTTTGGCTGCAAAGCTTTTGTGCATCATATCTGTCCCATCTTGGATCAAACGGCTCGGCATTGTCCAAGCTATTGAAGGAAAATGTGACATCCACATCAGCCTGTCATGGATGTAAAAATTCTTGCATAACAATTAGGTACCTCTAAAGCTTCAAGTAGATACATATAATATTGATAATTACAACGTCCCCAAGGTTCAGTTTTTGAAAATTGCAAAAAACTTGAGGTTGTATCGGTTTTATATTTTTCTCTGATTAAGCGAAAAATATTTCAAAAACCCTATGATATTTATAAAATACTAGTAAGGTGCACGCGTGTGTTGACGCGAACCATATCATTTTGCCATTTGAATTAAGAATAAGCTATTAGTATATTATAAGTTAATTTAATTATTATGAATATTTTTCATATTGTAAAATGCAACCTGACTTGATGAGAAATCAGCAAAATTTAAAACTTACATTTTGTGCAATAAAATATAGTAGGTGAACATAATGAAGACACTGTTTACCCCAAAAACTTATCAAAAGATTTTAATAGAAATTGTCATAAAGGTTTATCCAATAAAAAACTTTTTGTTAAAGAAACATGTAAAGAACCCACACTTTATGTAATACATAATCCATTCTAGTACTGTCAAATGTACAATTTGAAGAAAAAAAAAGCAGAAGCAAAATATGATGTCATTCCAATGCCGAATTAATATGACTTGACACTTGGTTAAACAACAATGAAATTGCGAAATTGCATTCGCGGATCATATGACAAATAACTTAAAACATAATTTAGAAGTTAATACATTTTTCTCAGTCATTGTTGTTCCAAAAACTTGAATTGTACAAAATATTAAATCTAAGGATAACGTAATGTACAGTATTGCGCCAAATCTGGCGCATCACCGTTGAAGTCGCCAATTTGACACAAAAAATGATGATGCATTGGAGTTGAGAGTTTTGCTTCATTTTCGTGTTTTCACTTGGGGATAACGCAGAATGGAGAGGCTCGACGATGGCTCAAAAGCTACTCTAAAACCGTAGGCAAGTGCACCTACCATTTTATAGTATAGATTATTGAGTCACAGAGTGTCATTTCCACGAGGATTGTAAGTACTAATAATTACCGTCTTTTTGTTATCTAATCTAGCAATTTTCGAGTTTTTGTTTGATAAATAAGGAAAAAGAAAAATAAAGAATTTGAAATAATTGCAACTTACAAAAGATCAAATAAAAGTAGATTGTAGAATTAAGAAATCAAGAGCTAGAAATGTGTTTGAATATAAATCTCTCTAGAATGTTTTTGTGATTCAACAAGATAAAAATACAACCATAAGCCCTTAAGCAAAAACCAACCTCTTTTAGTAAAATCTCATGTTTCATTGACCGTAGAAATTCCCGATTTAAGTTAAACCCTCTATCGAGCGAATAACTTCTAACCTCAAGTTGATTAACCAAATCTCTTTCTAGTTAAAACCCCTAAGACAAAGATTATAACAATTTGTGAATTCCCATATTAGGTTTGACCTTAATCCGTAAAATTTATGTCGTCATATATCTAGATTGCATGCAACTCTTTTCACTTATATATGTTCTATTTCACCATGAATCTCTCGATTTCCCGGATGAAGAATAAACTTCAAATCAATATCGCGCAATATATCAATTCGAATGAATAAAGCATAATATAAGTGAATCACACAAAACATGAAGATTTTATTAAAAACATACAAGCCTTAATCACAAATTCATTCTAGAGTTCATTACATTCAAACACTAGAAATTTAGCTACACATGGGTTTGACAAAAGAGTACACTACACAAGAAGATTTGAATAAAATGAACATGGTGTACTTAACTCTTATTCAATACCAATACAAGAATTCCTCCTCGGTTGAATGCAATGATGTTGAGCTCCAAACCTTCTCCTCTATTGCTCTTCAACTTCCAACTCTACCTCTCTTTTATCCTCTCAATGTATTTTGGTTTGAAACTTAGAGTGAATGAATGAGTGAATTACAATGAATGGAATGCAATTGAATACCTCCTCCAACTCAAACTCTTGGATTTTATGACATTCTTGTTGTGAAAGAACACATTAACAATGTCATCGTTTGATAAATAATTGCTCCACTTCCATAGTTAGGTTGTTGAATCCTTGTTTTCATATGATAATTTAGAGAATAATAGAGTTTGGTGCAGCAAAAATGAGATGTAAAAGTTGCTCAAAGGTTGTCAAAAAGCAAAAAGGAAAGCTTCCATAATTTCCGCCAAAGAGAATTCCGTGATCAAAAGCACGGCCATGCCTTGTTCGCGGATTTTTCCGAACACGGCCGTGCTTCAAAAGCACAAACAGGCCGTGTTTGGTACGCGTCGTGGCGAAAATTTGCTCGTTTTGGCTCCTCAAAAGCACGGCACCTCGGTTCAAGAAATCATATCTTCTACTAAGACATTTACCGAAGAAGCGAGAAGCCCTTTTGAAAGAAGCTATTCAGAACAAATGGATCCGCAGCTTAGTTAAAAGAATGAAATTGGCTGATATTATGACGATACTAGGTAGCATAGATATCATTATGGGAGAAGTTGATCGTTGAAATGATAATTGATACAACAGAGATTAAACAAATTGTTGGAATTCCCAAAGTGATACACTCTCGCAAAGCCGTATATTCTTCATGCCGATAGAATGCGTTATACGGCGAGAGATCTTTCCTAGTCACTAAGTAGTGCTATTCGGGACTGGACTCCACCAAGAGGTTCTTTCTCTCACGTAATTTCGCCCGCCCTTTCTCGGTCCTACCTTTGACTCCCATGCCTTCCCGACTACGCTAGAGAGACTGCTCGACATTATCGGGTGTCGCCTATTCTTTGACTCTCCTATAGCGTATAGTATATTAAGTGAAGAGAATAGAAGAGATGAAGTCCGTCACTTAGCCTAGTCTATATCCACACCGACGCAACTCCGCACCGACGCCTCACCGTGCTTAAAAGCACACCCGGCCGTGTTTGACTGAAAAGGGCCCGAAATGACGCGTTTAGCTTGGGATTTCGAAAGTGTTTTTGCATCCATAAACCCCGGGGTATATTTTGACATGAAACCATGGTCCAAAATCACCAAAAACAGCTCAATCATCAATCTACACCAATAAAAGCACCTCCGAGTAATATGAACTATGTACAATCAAATATTTATGAAACTAATGATGAAATAACTCAAATCATACTCAAATATACACATAAAACATGCATAAAAAGACCCTTATCAAACCACCTCCAACTTTGAACTTTGCTTGTTCTCAAACAAAACATTAAATCAAAAAGAATGATTTAATAAATTACAACACACAAAGATTTTTTTTTTCAACACATTAAACACAAGCAAATCAAGTTCTTAGCCTTCTCAACCCAAATTAACCATTCAAGAAAAAACACGCTTTTGCAAAGCGATCGGTCATTAAGAAAGACCGTAATATCGCTACAGGCATTATTCAAACTTGAAATCATCACTCCACAAATATTGATAGTTATGAATAACTTCAATTCAATAATGTCATGAAAATACAAGAATTCAATGGATCATTGTAGTTAGCTTACTAGTCATACAACCAAGCTTCTTGAACTTTTATTGAATGAGAATTCAAGGAATATACATTATCCCTTTCGATTTTCTTTCTTTTTTTTTTTTGTAGGACCTTTCAAGACATTCTTCCACTAAGTTTATATTTTGAATTTTCGTTCAAACACTCCTAGGTGGTTTCCCATACTCATATTTGTGTCGCCGTTTTACGTAAAAAGACAAACATGGGGCTCATGAATGCTCCTAGTTACTAAGCAACAACAAATAGAGGAGTATAACCTCGATTGGTCCATTTTTTCTCTTTTTTTCATTTTTTTATCCACAAGCTTGGTTTAACAACTAGTTAACCACCACTAAATCATGAATTCTCGAACGTTCATAAGACTAAGTATTGTCGTAAATGCCTTAACACATCAAGTAATATGGTGTTGGAAATCTCACAAAAATTTAGCCCGTATCCACATCAATCTATCTTAGACAATCAATTGCTTCACATTGAAACACAAATTAACAAGTTAATAAAGGTATAATTGGGCTAAGTTATTGACTAGCAAGCACTCAATTTGTTTTAAAAAATTACCTCTTGTCGACAAACTCAAAATAAAAACAAGCACACACATACTAAGAACAAGCACACAAGCATTCTAAGAATGTAATTGCACCCACCTCCAACTTTAAAGGTTCACATTGTCCTCAATGGGAAAGAAAGAGATGAACGAACACAAACAAAACACTCAAAAATCAACGACACTAGAAGAAAATAAAAGAGGTGAAAAATAAAAATACGACCTTACTAGAAGAGTGAATCGGTGTTGATCGATCATTGGGTTGTTTAGTACGAGACCTTCATCGACATCTTCATAACTAATCAAGGATACACAACTCGAATACCGTGAAACCTTCAAAGATATTTTTTTAAAATTTAAAGAAATAGACACCCCCAAGCAACAAAAAATAGAAAAACAAAGAAAAAGAAAATACACACAAAATATCGGGTTGCCTCTCGAATAGCGCTTTTTAACGTCGTATAGCTGAACCGTTTACCCAAATGTGGAGATTAGTCGGGTGGAGCCTTGACTTATGAAAATCCCTTGGGCATTTAGTAGTATTACCTCCAACTTCAAGCTTCAAAATGTGCTCTTTAACCTTTCGGGTCTCTGTTTTGGAAATAGATCTCCTTTGGCATGTACCTTGATCAAATTTTTTCTCCAGAGATTTTTGGTTTTCACATTACTCAAGGAAACCGAGTCAACAAAAGAAGAAATAATATCCTTATCAATTTCAACATGAATTTTAAAAATTACTTGTTCATCCCCCACTCTCAAAGTTAATTTTCCTCGACGCATCAATGATAGATTTCGCCGTAGCCAAGAAAGAACGCCCAAGAATTAGAGGAACATCAATATCATCATGCATGTCAAGAATAACAAAATCAATCGGGAACATGAATTTATCAATCTTGACTAACACATCATTAATAATACCTCTAGGATGTTTAATCTATTTATCGGCTAAGTGAATGTCCATCCTAGTAGGTTTCAGTTCACGTAATCCCATATGTTTGAATGTATCATAGACATCACATTGATACTAGCTCCTATGTCTCAAGCTAGTGCCCTATCAACATGTAAACCATCAATTGTACAAGGGATATAAAGCTTCCTGGATCATTAAATTTTTGTGGTAATTCATAGAAGAATATTTATCATTCAATTGCACATTTGATAATTTGTCAAGCTTATTGTCATTAGGAATGATGTCATTTAAATCCTTAGCATGCTTTGAAAGAGTTTGAACAAATGGAATATTGGTATGTAATTGCTTGGAAGAATCAAGGTACTTACCAAATTTGTCCTCCCTTCTATCTTCTTCAGTTAAACTCGGGTAAGGGATCTTGGGCTTGTGTTCTGCAACCACCTTTTTCACGGGTTTGTCATCCCCCCATATTTCTGCATGGGAGTGTTATGCTCATGTGGAACATTAATGGTGATTGCCTTTAGGTGCTCTCTTGGGTTTGGCTCAGTGTTACCCGACAAACTTCCTTGTGGCCTTTCGAAAATCATTTTTACAATCATGGCCCATTTGGTTTTCCAAATTATGGATAGATGCCTCTTGATTTCTCAAAGATGTTTCCACCGCCGAATCGAGTATCTGTTGATTGTACAAACTTTGTTATGAGTTCTTCCAAGTTAGGCTTACCTTGATTTGGTTGAACTCCGGAGACGTGTGTAGATTATGATTGGGATTAGGTCGTGGTTGACCTTGATTTCCCAACCGAAATTAGGATGTTGTCGCCACCCAGGATTGTATGTGTTGTTGTAAGGATTATTTGGGTAATTTTGGCTTGATTCCCAATGTAATTGGCCTGCTCAAAATGATTGTGTGTGGGCATTCCCGATGATTATGCGATCCTCCACAAGTTTCACAAGATAAAACGTGCGGTGGTGGTGGTTTAGAGCCGCTAGATCGCCGATTTTTTTGGTCAAAGCTTCGACTGTGCAGGCAATAGTGTAACCACCGCATCCGCATTGTATACACCCACCGTCCCGTTAGGTTTACCTCGACGGATTGCCATTGATAGTCATTCATGGCCATTCCCTCTATTAGATCTTGGGGGCTTCGGTGTTTTATTATTCAATGTACCCCAATTTGCCGCCGCATCAATCATTTGCCTCGCTGACGAGAGTAGCCCATTGTAAAATGTTTGTACTTGCATCCAAATAGGAGGCCATGATGTGGGCATTTCCGTAATAACTCCTTGAATCTTTCCCAGGTGTCGTCAAAGTCTCATCGTCTTCTTGAGTGAATGAAGAAATTTCATTCCTCCGTCGTGCGATTTTGGCTGGCCGTGGAAAATACTTTAAAAGGAACTTATCGGCCATAATGCTCCATGTTGTGATGGTCCCTTTGGTAAAGTATTTAGCCACTGCTTACCCCGTCCCCCGAAGAGTAAATGGGAATAGGCGCAAACGGATGGCATCGTCGAGACCCCTTGATTTTAAAGGTATCGCAAATCTCAAGGAAGTTTGCGATATGGTTATTTGGATCTTCGTCCCAGAGGCCGTCGAATCAACAAATCGTTGCACCATTTGGATAACATTTGGTTTGATCTCAAAATTATTGGTTGCAACAAGAGGGCCTTACGATACTAGACGATGTGTCGCCCATAGATGGCTTGGCGTAGTCATACATGGTTCTTTGTTGTTCATCCTCCATATCGATCCTTGCTTTCGTTAATATCCTCCTCGTGGTCCGATAGTACTTTCCTCTGTGTTGCTACCGGCGGTCTCGCGATTCCAAATTCGGCGACGAGTAGGCATGCACTACGGTAAATAAAGAGGATAAGTGTAATCCAAGACTTACGAAGATAAATAAGATGAAAGGCAATGGTAAAATAAAAAAAAAATAATTAGATTAACAAAAATAAAGTGTTCTTAATATTACAAACCCGAACGGCGCCAAAAACTTGATGGCTCAAAAGCTACTCTAGAAAACCGTAGGCAAGTGCACTTATCATTTTATAGTATATATTATTGAGTACCGAGTGTCATTCCCACGAGGATTGTAAGTACTAATACTTAACGCCTTTTTATTATCTAATCTAGCAATTTTCGTAGTTTTTGTTTGATAAATAAGGAAAAAGAAAAATAAAGAATTTGAAATAATTGCAACTTACAAAAGATCAAATAAAAGTAGTTAAGAAATCAAGAGTTAGAAATGTGTTTGAATATAAAATCCCTCTAGAATGTTTTTGTGATTCAACAAGATAAAAATACAACCATAAGCCCTTAAGCAAAAACCAACCTCTTTTAGTAAAATCTCATGTTTCATGTACCGTAGAAATTCCCGATTTAAGTTAAACCTCTATCGAGCGAATAACTTCTAACCTCAAGTTGATTAACTCAAATCTCTTTCTAGTTAAAACCCCTAAGACAACATTATAACGATTTGTGAATTCTCATATTAGGTTTGACCCTAATCCGGAAGATTTATGTCGTCATATATCTAGGATTGCATGCAACTCTTTTCACTTATATAGGTTCTATTTCACCATGAATCTCTCGATTTCCTGGATGAAGAATAAACTTCAAATCAATATCGCGCAATATATCAATTCAAATGAATAAAGCATAATATAAGTGAATCACACAAAACATGAAGATTTTATTAAAAACATACAAGCCTTTAATCACAAATTCATTCTAGAGTTCATTACATTCAAACACTAGAAATTTAGCTACACATGGCTTTGACAAAAGAGTATACTACACAAGAAGATTTGAATAAAATGAACATGGTGTACTTAACTCTTATTCAAGACCAATACAAGAATTCCTCCTCGGTTGAATGCAATGATATTGAGCTCCAAACCTTCTCATCTATTGCTCTTCAACTTCCAACTCTACCTCTCTTTTATCCTCTCAATGTATTTTGGTTTGAAACTTAGAGTGAATGAATGAGTGAATTACAATGAATGGAATGCAATTGAATACCTCCTCCAACCCAAACTCTTGGCTTTTATAGACATTTTTGTTGTGAAAGAACACATTAACAATGTAATCTTTTGATAAATAATTGTTCCACTTCCATAGTGGGTTGTTGAATCCTTGTTTTCATATGATAATTGAGAGAATAATAGAGTTTGGTGCAAAAAATGAGATGTAAAAGTTGCTCAAAGGTTGTCAAAAAGCAAAAAGGAAAGCTTCCATAATTTCCGCCAAAGAGAATTCCGATCGGCGAAAAGCACGCCTGCTTTAAAAGCACGGCCAGGCCTTGTTCGCGGATTTTTCCGAACATGGCCGTGCTTCAAAAGCACGGCCAGGCCGTGTTTGGTACGTCGTGGCCAAAAATTTGCTCGTTTTTGGCTCCTCAAAAGCACGGTCGTGCTTAAAAGCACACCCTGGCCGTGTTTGACTGAAAAGGGCCCGAAATGACGCGTTTAGCTTGGGATTTCGAGTGTTTTTGCATCCATAAACCCCGGGGTATGTTTTGACATGAAACCATGGTCCAAAATTCACCAAAAACAGCTCTGAATCATCAATCTACACCAATAAAAGCACCTCTGAGTAATATGAACTATGTACAATCAAATATTTATGAAACTAATGATGAAATAACTCAAATCATACTCAAATATACACATAAAACATGCATAAAAAGACCCTTATCAAGGCCCTAAGTGCTAATACCAAACTCTTAGTTGATCACACGAATCATGTTATGTAACAACTAATCATGCAGAAGCAAAGAAAATAAAAAATATATTAAATAAAATTGACATGACGGCTATAAATGAGGAAATAGCACCCAAAATTCTCTATTTGCAATTATTTTTTTATTTTATATTAAATTTTCGTTCAAAAGACGAAGAAAATTTTAATTTTACTATTAAACTTCATCGCAATATTGGAAAGAAATTAGAACAAAAAAGAAAAAAAAAAGGAAAACCATAGGAAAATCGATATTTTATATAATTATCACATAGAGGAAAATGATGTTACATAGTTGTCAAGACCAATTTCACTACAAAAAAATTGTGTTTAATGACCCCTTATTAGCGTCACAAGGTACATTACCTACGCTTTTGAAAGTGTCATTAGTTGCGTTGTTAAATTTGATGTCACAAAATTATCCGTGATGCAAGATCTATGCGTAGGTGAAATCAACGCTTTTATCAAATGCGTCATTATGTGGTGATGCTACTTTCTGTCACAATTACTAAAAATTTAATACATTTTAAATGAAGTTTTGGTGATACTAAAAGTGTTGTTAAATTTAGGGATGCTTTTAAGCGTCTTTAAAGTCGCAAAACTTTTGAAAATTAGTGTTACTAAAATTGGGACGAATTTTATATTTCCATCTTTTGTAATAAAAATTTTAAATTTAATATTTAATTATTGACTTATTTTGAATATATTTATTGTTGGTCAATTATACATCACAATATGTTGATTTATTAACTCAGTATCATTCTCTACAATTCAAACTTTTGATGTTCGATAAATATTCTAATTTTTTACTTTGTGACGCTTTTTACTAAGTGTCGACATTTTAGTGACACAAACAATAAAAGTGTAAGTAAATTTTAAAATTTTGCCGCCAGATTAAAAAAAATGCGTAAAAAAAATAGGAAACACCATTAATATTATGACGCTTTTTACTAAGCGTTGTCATATTAAGAACACAAATAAAAAATGTAAGTAAATTCTATAATTATCGTAATATTCATAAAAAAGTCGGTAAATTTATTAAGATAATGACACTTCAATAAAAGTGTTACTAAATTGACTAAAAGGTTAACGCTTTCTAGTAAGTGTCACTAATTTTTATTATTTACAATGTTTTTTAAAAAAAGGACACTAAATACTTATTTATAATGACATTTTTTGGTAGCGTCATTAAATTAGTGTTGGGATATACCATTTTTCTTGTTGTGAATTTTTTTCATATAAACATGGATTTTCTTAGAGATAATCAACCTATATTAATATAAATTGTAACAAATACAAATTCAGACCATCCATCCATTGCATGCCACAAATTAGCATCAAAAGAAGGTTGAATTGTCATCTATCAATTGCATTGTTCAAAACTAAAATCCAAGGGCAGTTATTTGATGCAAAGGCATAGCATGTTCAAGCAACATAAACAATCAGCCAACATTGGATGGCAAAAAATTGGTGTGTATAATACTTCGCATATAATTTGTGGAAACGTGAATTGAAGAAACCTAGCCATGGAAATTATTATAATGATATGATATTCAAGTTCTCCTAACAAAACTGATAGCAATTGTTACTTGAAGGCAAAAGCAAAACTAAGTATACTCTCAAAGCCCATCTCAAACTATTAACACGATTCAAGTTTTAACCAAGTAGACAACTAAACTACATCTAAAATGAAAATACTTGTATACAAATAGAGACAAAGGGTTTGACAAAATCAAAAAGTAACATAAAAAACAATTTATTTCTCACCTCGGTGGCCTGATAACTAACAGATTTAAGCAATCATAGATCTTAATTTCCCCTTTTTTCCCTCACCAAAGGTAGCTATAGGGTAGTTCCTCAACAAATACAAATAGAACACTTTATATTTATATTTTTTCCATTAAAAATTTATAAAATACAAGAGTATTTTAATTACTCCAAGTTTTTAGAGAAATACTCATTCTTTTAAAAGTGCAAAGATATAGATCGTGTAAAATAATTTTTGCATCAAAAAATACTTATCACATTAGATGTGTAAACTAATTAATGATTTAAAATATCATTTAATATTGCAGGATTTGACGTAAAATTGATTTAGTATACAAGTGGCAAAGACATTTTTAGCAAATTCAAGAAAATATCTACCTCATTGACAATTAATGAATAGAGCAAACTGAAATAGTACCATTAAAAGAGCAAGGACTTGATACATAGCATTGAACTCGAAAATTAAGTCAGAAGACATATAAAATCAAAATGTTAACGAATGTAGATATAGTTTCAAAAACTCTCATATCGATATATTAAATCTGTTGTAGGGGCAAAAATTTGGTATTGATAGTTGAGTATCCTTAGTCCATAACTGAGCCCTCACCTATGTTTTGGCAATGGGAAAATTATTCATTTACTAAATCATGTGAACCAGATTTTAAAGATGAATATCAACCAGATTAATAGGAAAAAAATCAAAGAAAAAATTAACCAGGCTTAGTAAAATGAAGTAAATGCAACCCCTCCTAAGAGTACATATATTTGTGCTTAAGTTCACTTGCAACAGAAACTCCCAAATTTCACCTAAATAAAGCGTTCAACCCAAAACATGTGCTCCTCACTAATATTGGTCATATGTTATCCAGTAAGGACATTGTTGAACCAAAAGTAAGATTGTTGTAGAAATTTATCCATAAGAGATATTTGTTACTTAAGGATTATAGTGAAATGTATATGTTGAAAATATAAAAGTATAACATCCATTAAAAAAAAAATATTTCGCGACAATTCTAGAAATGCATCACTAAACGATCTTCAACGTTCTTTTTTTAATTCATATGGCAAACTTGCTTTAAAATGTCACGATAAGTCCATGAAAGCATGAAAAAGTACATATAAGAAAGGAAAGACATTTGAAAATTTCAAGTTCTATCAAGTCTTCTCTTTTTTGATTTCTGCAATTGTCAGCATCTTTCTCTTATTTTTATTTCACAATTTCTTTGTGCACTTCTTCTTGATATTTTCCAGAGTTTCTTCATCGCTTGAAATGTCAACCTTAGTAACACTTTGGTTTTCTGGGGTTTTTTTCTTTTGATCATCTTCTTTTCCCACTCCACCTATATTTCTTCCACCAATATTTTTTGCACGTATACTTGATGATTTTCTCTTCTTGCCTTTCTTCAAATTAGATTGTATCTTTCCCACTCCTTCAGCTATGATATTTAGTTTTCCATTCACTACTTGTGCTTTTTTGTTAAGAGCAATAAGGAAACGAATGTTGTTGGCGTCTGTAAGCATAACTTTTTGTAGTATTTTGACTCGTGTTGGCCTATTTTAATTGAATATTAATAATGAGATTATAAATAAAATAATAAATTCTAATTGAAAATCGTGAACTTTTCATGTTGACTGAAATTCATCGTTATTCAATGATATAAATAATTATATTAGAATACATATTGATATGTTATGCTATTATACATCTTATAAAAAGGGAAAAAAATGTATTGAATAATAATCTAAAATATAATATTATTACCTGTTCAATTGTTGTTAAATACTCACGGACTGGGCATCCATTAAATACAGTTGCTGCCTCCTCGAACATAGTTATGATTGCACTGTGACTGTCTTGTGAGACATTCAACACCAGTCGATATTTACAATTGATAAAATATTGATCGGTATTTGATGAATAAATGAATTATATAAGTTTTTAAAATATGATTGATACCTTGGCACAGTTTCGACATTTTTCTCATTACATTTGTTACAAGTCGCAGTGTCTTTACTTTTCAAAACAAAGGTAGAACATTTCTTACATGAGTCATACCACAAGGAAGATTTATTTTCAACTCCTACCTTACTGAGTTTATGATTGATCAGGAAAGAAAAGTGACAATTGAACATTTGATTTGATGAGGTCATTTCTGAGTTGGATATTTTGAGCAAAGTGTCTTATAAAGACATCACCTTAATTACGTAGCTGTTGGCAGACAACCTCACTCTCTGGAACTCTCACGATATGTAGCATCAATAGAAACATACATTCAATCATATTTCCTTATTTAGGTGAGTTACAGATGCAAACAACATCAATCCTACAGATAGACCCAACTTGTGAAGAAATAAAACATTTGAGAAACTGGTAATCAATAACTTTAAATTTCAATACGACATTGATTGAATTTGAAAATAAATCGTCCTTGTGGTACAACTCATGTAAGAAATGTTCTGCCACTGTTTTGAAAAGTAAAGACACTCGCGACTTGTAACAAATGTAATGAGGAAAATATCGAAATCGTACAAGGTATCAATCATATTTTAAAAACTTATATAATTCATTTATTCATCAAATACCGATAAGTATTTTATCAATTGTGGATATCGACCGTGTTGAATGTCTCACAAGACATGTGACACCGCAATCATAAGTATGTTCGAGGCAAAAGAATCGTATTTATTGATGCCCATCGCTGATTATTTAACAACAATTGAACAGTAATAATATTATATTTTAGATTATTATTCAATAGATTTTTTTTTCTTTTAATAAGATGTATAATAACATAACATATCAATATGTATTCTAATATTATTATTTATATCATTGAATAACGATGAATTTCAAAACATGAAAAGTTCATGATTTTCAATTAGAATTTATTATTTTATTTATAATCTCATTATTAATATTCAATTAAATCAGGGCGAACACGAGTCAAAATACTACAAAAAGCTATGCTTACAGACGTCAACAATGTTTCGTTTCCTTGTTGCTCTTAACAAAAAAGCACAAGTAATGAATGGGAAACTAAATATCATAGCTGAAGGAGTGGGAAAGATACAATCCACTTTGAAGAAAGGCAAGAAGAGAAAATCATGAAGTATATGTGCCAATTATATTGGAGGGAAAAATGCAGATGGAGTGGGCAAAGAAGATGATCAAAAGAAAAAAGCCCCAGAAAGTCAAAGTGTTACTAAGGTTGACATTTCAAGCGATGAAGAAACTCTGGAAAGTATCAAGAAGAAGTGCACAAAGAAATTGTCAAATAAAAATAAGAGAAAGACACTGACAATTGCAGAAATCAAAAAAGAGAAGGCTTGATAGAACTTGAAATTGTCGAATGTCTTTCCTTTCTTATATGTACCTTTTCATGCTTTCATGGACCTATCGTGACATTTTAAAGCAATATTGCCATATGAATTAAAAAAAAGACGTTAAAGATTGTTTAGTGATGCATTTGTAGAATTGTCGCGAAATATTTTTTTTAATCAATCCATGTTATACTTTTCTTTTTTCAACATATACATTTCGCTATAATCCTTAGACAGAAGACCACATATATTGCAACAAATGAACATGCACTTCCATACCAAACTTCAATAACATCATATTCCTTAGGGGTGGCAATTCGGGTAATTGAGCCGTGTTTGTGTTTAATTTTGGGTTAATTTTGTGTTATGCTCTGTCAGCTACAAGAACGTGGTTCATGCCCGTAGAGCTTCATTGGGGTTGTGTCTTCGACGAGAAAAAGAAGAGTCGAAGGAAAATGAGAATAATGTGAAACTAATTAAGGATTATTATCAGAAGGTTGGGGATGAGCCATCCAAGATTTGCCTTGACATTCTCTCAGTCTTAGACAAGCATCTAATTCCTTCTTCTAGTTCAGGAGAAACTAATGTTTTCTACCACAAGATGTACAAATTGATCTTAGGATGATGCGAACTTATGTTTTGGTCTATTGTTGATATTGCTATCTATAATTCTGGTTGTATTCTGATCAGGGGTAATTACAAAAAAATACTCCCGAGTTCTAGCCTAAATACAAAAAACCCAATTATCTTTTACATTTACAAATATTTCCCCTAAGAGGGAGTCTTTGTTAGGTAAATACAAACTCCAGTGGGGTGTTTGTAACTTCTTAAGGGGTTATTTGTAGTTTCGAAAGATAATTAGAGTTTTTTGTAATTAGGCTAAACCTCATGAGTAGTTATTGTAACTATCCCTTAGAATAGGCAACTTACCTATCCATTACCTCGTTTTGTTAGAACTAAGAGATTGCATCAACATAAATTTCAGACAAAATATATTATACATTCATTATACTTAATTCCTATTATTAGACAAAGGGAAAATAAATAACCATCACATTTAATTTGTAGTTAGGATCTTAGTTTAGGAAAAGAATGCACAAAAGTTTAAGAAAATTTATCTAATTTAAGTTATCTATCAAAAACTCAAATTCTCAATGATTTGATTATCAGTGGAGTTGAAGCTAAGCTAATCTACATTTACGTGTTTACTTTTTTGCATCTGTTTCAACAATATAATTCCATACATTCTCATTTACTTGGTTCTGGCTTATTCTATATTTCAGCTTAATGACAGCTACCTAACTGAGTTTATGATTGATAAGGAAAGAAAAGTGACAACTGAACATTTGATCTGATGAGGCCATTTCTGAGTTGGATATTTTGAGCAAAGTGTCTTATAAAGACATCACCTTAATTACGTAGCTGTTGGCAGGCAACCTCACTCTCTGGAACTCTCACGATATGTAGCATCAATAGAAACATACATTCAATCCATCAGAAACTGCACCTCGAATAAACATTTTAATTAGAAACAAATAGTGAAAGAAAAATGAAGACAAAATTACCCATGTGTATACAAGACACACTTCCGTTCCCCCACATCATGCATTCACCACATATTTTAATCAGGACTGAAAGATAGAAAAAAAATATACAATACTCATAACAGTCACTCTAAAATTGTTCACACAAATCACCATTTGATTTATGCCCTGCCTCGTAAATGCATTATCCGTTTACGCTTTGTTCCACTAAGATATTTGTTTTCGATTAGTAAAAAACCCAGATATTTATTCACCAATTACGCCCCATACGAAACAATGATAAATTCAGTTGTCATAAACACAAAGTACTGTAAAAACTGTTAATTCTAATCATAACCAACTACGATCACAAAAGGAGAAAGCATTTTTTTTCAAAAAAGAATCAAAATAAAACTTTACAAAGCAATTGGTCGATAAGCCCATCAGTTTCATCCCCAAAATAATCCAATTCACAACCATGTAAAAAGAAACTAACAAACAAACAAATTCAAACTACATAGTTCGATTAAAAAGAGAGAGAAATGATAAGAAACTATTAGATTTAACCACAACAATTAGCTGCTGCAAGTCAATCAAGTAAAAACTAACCAACTTCATACATTGAACTAAACTACAGACATCATTAAAAAGGAGAAAAATATTTTTCAAAGAACAAACGAAATATCTTATAATAAAAAAGAAAAAGAACATCAAAGAGTCGACAATAACTTACCCCAGAAAACCACAACTGCTCTCTTTTTCTCTGTCCAAGAGAATTGTACTTCCAACCAGAGTTTATGCAAAGGAAATTGTAGGCTGACAAGAGATGCAACCCACTGAGAAGCATACCAAAAGTCATTTGCCCTCAATTAAATTGAGGGTGTTTAATTTAGACCTATCATTTTTACATTCAATTCATTTGAGGATAACTAAACTGAGGGCATACCAAAAGTCATTTGCCATCAATCAAATTGAGGGTGTTTAATTTAGTCCCATCATTTTTTACATTCAAGTCATTTGTGGGCAATTAAACTGAGGATATTTTAGTCCTGCCATAATTTGACAGAAACATTCGTCCTTTTAAGATTGTAGAATTGTAGAATAGAATAGAATAGATAGATAGATGATAGATAGATAGATGTAGAGATAGATAGATAGATGTAGAGATTAGAGATAGAGATTACAATAACCCGTTAAGACAAAATCAAACTTGAGGGGTTTTTTTCTAATTTTAATACTTAATACTATGTGGTTTTTTAATTAGCCCAAATGTGAGGGGTGTTTTTGTAATTATCCCTATATAATATGATATATCAGGTGAAAAATAAATAAATAATACCTGCGCAGCTGTAATTCCTTTAATTTCATTTTTTTCTCCCTTTGAGAGGTTTTGGTTGCTCAATTCCACCTTGTTCCTTCTTAGAGTTTCAACTTCCTCAATTGGCCATTGTAGCAATTGCTTGCCACTAGGATCGAGCACAATTGTACGTGGAATAAGCTGAAAACAAAAAGAAAAATAATGAGATTAGTATAATTGCAAATACAAGAATTCCAAGTAAATAAATTTTAGTAATAAATACAAAAACTACCTTAAAGTTTAGCTTAATTACAAAAAGACCCTGTTATCTTTCAAAATCACAGATACCCACTTGATATTTATTTCTGTTTTACAAATTGCACCATCAATTTGTAATTTTGAAAGATAGTTAGGTGTTTTTGTAATGAAGCAGCAAGAGCTTGAAGTATCAGAAAATTATCCCTGTCAACACAAGAATGAAAAACTCAATTAGCCCATGAAACCAAAATTTAAAAATTACAATTATATATATGCATATAGTCCCAAAAACAAATGATTCTTGGAAATTATACCAATGCCATTCCGCATCGATTTGATTAAATTCGATGCCTTGTTGATTGATTCGTCGAGTACGATTAAGGAAAAGCATACAAGAACAGATGCTCCACAGCTGATGAACAAGTACAGCTATATATATATATATATATATATATATATATATATGCCAATATCATCAAGTATGTCATTAGATCTTACTTTAAAATAAAAAAACCACATCATCTGTGATACATGTTGCTGTCAGGTCACGCTTCAAAATTCAGAAAAGAAGAAGGTACATTGTTGGACACTCAGAGCACGTACAGATTCGACAACATGTATTACCAGAACCTCATGAACAATGCGGGCATTCTCCAATCGGATAAGGCTCTGATTTTGGACTCGAGGACGGGTGCAATGGTTAAGGACTATAGTGTGGATTCGTTTCTCTTCTCGAAAGATTTTGCAGCATCAATGGTGAAACTTGGGAGTGTTGGTGTGATTACAGGACAAGGTGGACAGGTTAGAAAGAAATGTGGATCTGTGAATTAGCTAGCTTAGGATTTGAGAATGTATCAATGATGTTCATATCAGTGAAAGTGATCAAATGAAAAAATTTGATCCTCAGATGGTTGTAAATTGTAATAAAACTTATGATTTCCCAGGGTGGTTGCTTTTGTGTTTGCATTGTTTTATCCACATGACAATATCTTATCTTTGGTAATAAAAGTAGATTTGGTCTTTGATCTGCAGAAACTGTTTTAATTTTTGGTTGTGAATAGTGTTGTATATACTAATGTAAGGTTAAATTACAAATATTGCCTATGAAGTTTAGCCTAATTTAAAAATATCCAGTTATCTTTTAAAATTGTAAATACTCCTTAAGGTATTTACAAACACCACTTCAGGTTAATTGGCATTTACTTAACAAATATGTAAAATAAAATAAGGGATGATTACAATAACGTCCCTGATTTTTTGGGCTAATTACAAAAAACATAAGAATAAGGGAAGTGAAACAGGTATAGTAAAAATATACCTGATAATCGAGGATCAGCTTCCCATTAACTGCAAGAGTACAGCGCGTGATAATCTCTTCACCCATATTCATCATATTTTCATAGTCTGAATATGCTTCATACATCTACTCATCACGCAAAAACTCTTAACCAAATACTGATCATTTCAATTGAATTAGAAGTTAGTAAAGCTGAAACATGACATGCACTATTGAAGACATGCATGTGGAATGGTTCATCCAAATTTGCTTATCATTTCCTCCAGAAATACTAAAACGGAGTACAGGGATTTTTTACCTCAATGGTGGTGAACTCAGGAAACAATATATTTCAATAACAAAATAAAAATAACAAGAAACAAATATCTTCAGAGAGAAGAAGCAAGAGTAACAGGGATATTTATCCTGAAAAATAAATCAACTGACCATATTATGTTTGAAAAAATTTCTTAATCATAAGTAACAGAGCTGCAAGTTAATTTCAGATATAAAAATGCAATCTAGCAAGAATCAGGCGATCTATATAAGCTTCTCCAGAATAATATCCTACATGTACGAAGCGCAAGGAAAAATTCACGGGGTCGGTGCTGATGATGGTGACCGGTGCTTACATGTTTTGATTTCTCAAACAAAACTGTGATCCTTGTTAAGGAACCATTTAACATCAACCAAATAAAACACTTACAAAGAAATCAGATCTGACAAAGAAATACATGCACAAACATATATTCAAACGAGAGCTTTGCTTAACAATACAATGGTAACACATCCAGCACACAAATTAAGCGTGTGAATAGTCGGCATATTTTTTTTATGCAATATTGTAACTGGTGTTTTTAAAGACAAGCAGACAGGCACATGCACCAGACACATCAAGCTTATAACTGGTGATATAAAACTTTAATATACAATACATATCACACTAATAGTGCAAATCAGTAAAGATGTTGCTAGATATACAAAGACCCACGAAATCTAAAAAGATGACCGCCAGAAACCATGCACATTTTACCATTTGCAAGTGATTTTGATGACATCTGCTTTTTTCCAAAACACACAAGGCTACCACAGATTCCCTTCTTGAAGGATCATGACCCAACACAACATAGGTTAAGAAACCAGAACACGGATCATAAATGTGAAATCAAGATCTTCCAAAAGATGGAGCATAACTGTCATCATCACTATCAAATTTCTAAGAGAATTTTTTTAGAAGCACATACGGGGAAAGCTTATTCCTTTTAAATTCTAAAGTAGAAGGCAATATATCATAAAAGCTTTCAGCAAGATGTCAGTTTAGAAAATTGTTATTTCAGGACAAAAAGAAGTAATATAGCATGATCCTGTTACAGTACAAATTACAAAAGGATTAACAATTTGGATAACCTCTTAGTTGATGAGAAAAAGAGCTCATTGAGGAAACAAAACAGGGGGCTATCTGAGATTTCAGAATGACATAAACGGTACAGCTAGGAACCTAATTACATAACTTGTAATACAGTGATAATGAGTGGTAGTAATTATCTTCGAACATACTTTTCTGAAAGCAGCTAAGATGATGACTCTGTTTCAAGGTTTGGATAACCTGATCATGTTATAATTGTTTTTATTTAAATGAACCAAGCAATTAATTACTAGGCATAGAGGTAAAAAAAAAACCATACTTTAATGCTTGATACTTTATGTAAGGAAGCATATCATAAAACTATTATCTCACCAGCCACCATGTCTGAAGAAGTAGTCATTATCAAGTGAAACAGCAAGTGCAACAGCTACTGCTCTCTCAGACAAAGTTAGTGAACGAATTACATTTAACTCTTGAACCTGCAAAACATGGAAGCATAATTCAGAATTAATATTACTAATGAAAATTACATTTCCCTTTTCTGCATTCCCCGCCACAAACCCCATCGGAAAAAGAAAAAAAACCCAACAGCAATAGACGCCTCCTTCCCGGCACCATTGACGACATGGACAGAATCGGAGTGGCTTTAAGAGCCCTCTTACAATTCTCATTATCGCACCTCAAACAACCCCCCTCGTAAACCCTAGAGTACTCGTACACAGCGGCGGATCCAGGAATTAGTAGTAGGGTGGGCTAGGAAGTAAAAATTTCACTAGGAAAATTATCTATATATACAAAGAGAGCCAAGAGGTGCCTCCCCCCCTTCCCATTTTTTTCCGTCCCATTTTTTCTATGGAAAAATAAAAAATTATATATATGTTTTAAGGAGGAAAAATATTTGAAATGTAGAAAAAAATATTTGGCTTGGGGTTACCGAGTCGGGTGACTACACTATTGTATATATAGAACAAAGATTATGTATATATAACAAATTATTACAAGACTACACTATTTCTCAATTTATAGAAGAAAAATATAATGGTATTTTTATATTAGCAATAAAAATGACATATTATATTCTTAATATTATTTATTTTCTTGCCACAAAATAACAAAAAGCCAATAACTAAATGTACAAAAGCTAAGAAAATAGATAATGTTTTGATTTCATATTTGATGATGGCATTTAGGGGTGGCAAATCATTTGTGTCAGCCCAATAAATAACAACTCAACACGATAAGCTCAAGCCCGAACATAATACAATAACTTTATTGGGCCTAAAATTTAAACTCAAACTCGACAAGCTAAAAACACGAGAAATATGATACGACACGATTGACACAATAAGCAAAATTGTTAAATTATTTTAGTTAGGACCGTTAATCCATTGAACTAATAATAAAACATGTGATTTCTTTAATATATTTGATTCAGTAAAGACATATTATAATAAACTACCAATACAAATAGTAAGTACAATTTAAAAGTAATGAATTGATACATATACAAATGATAAATAAGGATCACAAAAATAGTCTAAAAATCACAAATATATTAAATATAGCATCAATCTTAGGATACCACAAAAGTTTTACATCCTTCATTCTTGATTTTTAAATTGAATTTAGATTTTGGGGTGGGACTTGAGTTTTGCATTAAATTTTGGGGTGAGCTAATTTTAAATATTGTAAAAATTATAATACTACAAATATAATTTTTGAGATTTTGGGGTGAGCTACATACACACACACGATCCGCCGTCGTACAAATTGTAACAATAAGGGCACGCCTTCCAGAAATTCCCCGCCCAATAGAAAGAGGAACAAACAAACCTCCGCTATTTAGTAAAGCAAATCGTGTGAAAATGAGTTGGTGGGTGACCAAGCAATCTCGCTCTCTCCCATAATTTCAAGTATGCGTTGGAGGGGCAGTACGCCTTTCTTAGAGTCGTCTCACTTTTACCTGTGATACTTGCATCTATAACCCACAATCACAGAAAATAAGTGTTTATACTACTTGACCTGAGCCTGACTACCTAAAATCTGGTTGAAAGAGGCTTCGACTTGGGTAGAGGGACGAGCGGCGAAGGCTTCGACAATTTTCCAAGGTAGAGACGTATGAGAACTTTTTTCTTTTTTGAGGGAGAGACACACGGGAATTGAAAGAGGTTTTTGATAGAATTATTTAGACTAACAATACCTATATTTTTAAGTTAGCAGCTAATTAGACACCGATTTTGTATACCGGTGTAACACGATACATTAGACACCGGTTTTGGAACGGTGTCAAAACTAGTGCTGTCAAATCAAAAATAATTTATAGAAATAGACACCGGTTACGTGAAACCGGTGTCTATTTGGGGATTTGTTTTTCAATAGACACCGGTTATGGTAAACCGTTGTTTATTATCAAAGGACAACACTAATTAGACACCGGTTTCTTTAAAAACCGCTGTTATAAGGAAAAAGACACCAGAAAAGTCATAAAACCGCTGTCTTTGTAGTGGTGTCTATCACCAATTTTCTTGTAGTAAATTTTATTTTACCCCACCCTACATAACATGAGAAACTTCGGAGTATCCAAAATCCCAGTGTATGAATCCTTTCATCATGCCACTACCTTAAACCTTTCTTTCTTATGAATTATCGTTGAAACTAAAGCGAGCATTTTCTTCTCAAGAACTTGGATGCTAATGAGATAATCTATTGAAGATTATTTGTAACTGTAAATATCTTAACTACTTTTTAGGTTGGTGTGTATATCTAGATTTTTATTAGTGTGATACAATATATTTATATTGGGATGCCAGAAAATAAATATTAGGAAGCTAAGATTTATTTATTTATTTTCATAAAACATAGTAGAAAATTTAAAGGGGCATTTCAAGTCTTTGTGGGATGAATTAAAATTTAAAGAAATATATAGTTTATATCAATTTTAGAAATACCAGCTCCCTTGGCTCCATTTCCGATTTTAGTAATTAAGGGTTGATGGTATTGTTTCTTGCAAAATAAAATTACAAGGAAAAATAAGAAAAAATAAGAAGAGGAAAATTGTGAAGACTGAAGAGAATAGAATTATTTGTTATTGTGACACAAACTTTATATATATAATCTTTATTACAGAGGGGGCAGGGATTGGTGGCGGTGGACCTTGAACTCCATAAAGTTTTTACTATTAATTTATAATGTATTCACCTTAAAAAATTAAAAATATATTTTTCTACTATTTTTAATAGACAAAATCCCCGTCCTCCATCTTTGTTTTTTTGACTGCATGATCCGATCATTTCACACTCTTTAGGGTGTATATTAATTAGAGCGGTCAAGGGTTGGGTCGGGCTAGCCCAACCCGAGATTAACATGCCAATCACAAAATCGGGTTTGATTGGGCCATCCCAAAAAATTATTGGGTCGCATTTCTTATGGCCCAACTTAGCCCAACACGTCTTTTTTGTCAGACCGTTCAGACCTATTGGGATTCTTGTTATTTTAGTCGAGCCAAAGCAGGTCAAATTCTTTTCGGGTCTCTTAAAATGAAGCCAACCAAATTTCAACCTATATGCGCCAGTCAAAGCCGGGCCAATTTTGCCAGCTCTAATACTAACCAACTCACTTAACTTCGATTTCGTTGCAAAAATCCCATTTATTGCATGATAAAATGTATTATGTATTATTGTCATTCTCTAATCATGAATTTATCTTTATACAATTTGCTTAAGACAACAGGATGATGCTATAGTATGATCTGTTAAGATGAACAGTCTAAGAGTCCAACTCCAAAATCAAGTCAGGATAACTCCAAAGACAATGTAACCATAGAGTGGGAACTAGCCTCAAACGCAAAGAAGGTTAGAAGGACCCGAGAATTTTCCCAGGGAGGCTCCTCACCTTCAAGATCTCCGACAAGAGGGGAGGTATTTGATAACGAAAGGGTAGTCTTAACCCAAGTAAAGGACGAGTCTTCAAATTCTAGCTGGCAAAAAGACATGACATAAGAGGATGTTCACCAAGCTGCCAATGTCAACCCACACTCTCTTCACCCAGAAGTTGGCAACAGTCATTGAGCCAACCAAAGGCTCGATTGTGCACGCTTTTTCTGGTTCTCTTTGGGGGAAATCCATCATCTTTGAATGAAATCTCATCGTGATGTTCTTCGAAGTGGTGTATTCCTTGGGGTTATGCCGTGTTGGAAATGCATTCATTTGCACGCCCGCATAAAGGATCTCCTGGCTCGAGCTGAGCCTCCATATACTGGTCCTCTAGAGATGGTGTTCATAACTCTGAAGATGCCCATGTTACTCCTCCAATTATTCTCCTCAATGTCTAAGCTAAGGTTCCCACAGACGACACCAAAATGATACTGCTATAATGTGTATATCAATCCAAGTAAGGTGAACGTCTTAAGAGTCCAACGGTCTAACTCCAAGAACCAAGTTAGGATAACTCTAAAGTCAAAGTAATATTTGAGTGAGAACTAGTCTGCAATATGCAAATAAGATTAGAAAGGCCTGAGGTTGCCTCGGAGATGCTCCTCCGATACTTGAGTCAGAGATAGTAGGAGAAATAATCCAAAGCAAAGGAATTTAATTAAGTGAAAATAGTTCAAGTTAATTCAGAATATTTACAAACGAACAATGAAGGACCTTTTATATTTGGGATGATAAGCCTCGTGGGCTTGATGTAAAAAGTGGACCTCATGGCCTGTAAGTTGTAACTAATGAATTGAGCATTATAGCTTCTTAGTAATATTTACGACCCAATAATAATTAATAATTTGAATTAATAAATGACGATAAATGAGAAAAAGTAAAAAGCCAATTTTACCCCGTCATAAAGAAAATCCCTTTAAACATCGTAGAAAATAGTTCTAACACCTCAACATTGTAAATCAAAATAAAGCAATAAGAAAATAAGATCATGTTACTTCTACTTCCCACAATTATTGCTATGTTTCTTTTATGTGGAAATGGGTCAAATTAGCCATTGCCAACTTGAAAAGATTAAAAATAGCCAACTTTTTCAAACACATCTTTTTTAGCCAATTTGGGGTATGAAATGACATTCATACCCTTTAAGCATATTACACTAGGTCATATACCTCTCTTTCTCCTTTTCACTTTCATTTCACTTTCTCTCTCTCAATAAGTGTGTTGTATTCAAATTTCAAAGACAAAATTTTCCGGCGAATTTCCGGCAACCCATTTTTCCGATTGAGTCTCGAAATAATGTAAGTATTTTGTTCTCTAGCTCATCCTTTATTCATTTCACTATCGTATTTAGTTTGAGGTTGGATGTAGAATAGATTTGAAAACCATATACATGAAAAAAAACCAGTTCGAAATAAGCTCGAACAACAGCCTGCAAATGTAACTCGAGATTGACTCAATTTCAAGTTACATCTAACTCGAATCGAGTTACAACTGACTCGATTTCGAGTTAGATGTAACTTGAAATTGAGTCAATCTCGAGTTACATTGTTTCGAGTTACATGTTTTGATTTGAATTTTTTTTTTGTCTGTTTTTGTTGGTTTCAGATGAAAGATGATAAAGTGATAATTGTCCATAGTGGTTTTTGGGTTGGTAGTTTCTATAGGAATGGTGAAGAAGTACTCGTTTTTACATCGTTGTGGACAATATCATATAATGGGTTTGTGGATATTGTTCATAACGTTGTAAATGGTGATCGACGTTTGTGTGAATATAGATTACACTTTTTAATGCCAACTAGGGGTGATTATAGAATAAATCTTTGATTATGTGTGAACGGGATCTTCGACGAGTAGCTGAGATTTTCAAAGATCCATGAATATTTGTGACCTTGCAACCAAAAGATCATGGGATGGTGGGGACTTCGTACACCGGAAATAGCAATCCACATGGTTTTATGAACCTCATGGCTGCTCAATAGTATTCATATGGTATCGACAGTCAATTCATGCCCTTAAATCCATATAATTCTCACTACAACATGAATTATATACACGGTCCACCACAGTATATGCCAACATATATGCAACATGTTGTGCCCGATAATTGTCCAAGTAAATCTAGGACCTTGAGCCTCAACCAACGCCTCAGGCAACATGTAGTGCCCAATAATTGTCCAAGTAAATCTCCTATCTTGGAGCATCAATCGAGAATCAATAATAGTGATCATGTGGATGGTGATGGTGATGATGATGATGGTGGTGGTGGTGGTGGTGAATTTAATGATGATTTTGGGCGGTGTGATGATGCTGGGAGGTATGACGATTTCGGGAGTGGTGGCCATTATGATGACCAGGATTTTGTTGGTGATCAACATAACCAACAAGATGAACAATTTGTTCCCGATGACCATGAAGGGAATGACGGTGACACATCCAAGGAAGAAGATGTCGATCCAGAGTACGACGTTGACAATGAACTAGTCCGTCGATTGATTTATGATCACTTTGGATGGGAAAAAGATGACTATTTTGTTCCCAATGACCGTGAAGGGAATGATGTGAACAATGATATCATAGGAGACAATGACGAGCATGTTCTTCAGAATAGACGATTTCCAATCCATAAGGTACCTCTTGTTGATGTCAACGAAGTAGATAATAAGAACGTTGATACGAACCTCCCAATGGTTAGGTCTAAATATGCAGATGTTGATAATGAGAATGCTGATACTGACCTCCCACCTAACATTGAGCGTGACTTATTCAAAGGTGCAGTACCTGAAAGCAAGGAAGAAATGGTAACAAAGTTGGGCTTATACCATCTGCACCATCGTGTGGAGTATAGAACAACCCGGTCTTCGACTTCATGTTATGAGGCTGTTTGCAAACATAAAGGATGCATCTTCTTACTTCGTGCAAATGCTATCCAAGAAGGAAGTTGGAAGGTGACTAAATTCGAGCAACCTCATACATGTGAAGCCAACTTAAGTAGACATGCTCCTCAACAATTGCCTTCGAAGATTATTGGAGCCCTGTTTGCGCCAAAACTACTAAAGAAGGGACGATCCCTTAAACCTAGGGATATTATTGTTGATTTGTCTGTTGAACATGGGATAGACATTTTGTACAACAAAGCATTAAAATCACAGCATCGTGCTTACAACTACATACACGGTGACCACTTGCGCCTTGGGGATCTTGCCTGCATTCTTGTACATGTTGAAAAAAGAGAACCCTGGTACAATTGCGCTACACGAGACTGATGATGATGATAGATTCAAATATGTTTATATTACTTTAAATGCGTCAATTAAATGATTCAGTGAGTGTTGTAGACTTGTTATTGTTGTTGATGGCACACACCTAAAGGGCAAGTTTAAAGGTGTGTTGCTTGTTGCGGTTACAAAAGTTTTCATAGCATTTGGTGTGGCTGATAAGGAGAAGAACGAATCATGAGAATGGTTTATGAAGCAATTACTCAATACATATGGATGCCCTGAAAATATGCTCATTGTATCTGATCATCATAAAAGTATTAAGAATGCAGTTGGCAGTGTATTTCCTGACGCTGTGCATGGTATATGCACATATCACTTGAGGCAAAATATCAGAAATTATCGAGGTCAAGTGGTGACCTTATACCAAAAGGTTCCGTACACTTATTCTCCTAAAAGATTCAAGAAGATAATGACCCTGATTCAAAATGCAAACAAAAAGGCCTACGAGAAGTTGGTTAGGGCTGAAACGAAAAGGTGGGCACGTGCATGTTATCCAGTTAGACGCTATGGGTTCATGACATTGAATGCATCAGAGGTTCTTAATGCTAGACTTGTCTGGTAGAGGAAATTGCCCATTTGTTTGTTGCTCGATTCTATTCGAAACCTCATTCAAGAGTGGTTCCACGAGCGTCAAATTGCAGCCCAAAACATGAACAATGAAGTCACCACAGATACAACTAAGATATTGGTAGAAGCACTTGCTGATAAGATGCACGTGTCACCTGTTAGTAGCCTAATTTATTCTGTGAAGGATGGGGTGCTTTCTTTTGTTGTTGATTTGGCAAAGAGAAAGTGTACTTGCCGAGTGTTTCAGCTCGATCTATTGCCGTGTCCACATGCGATTAAGGCAATCAGGTATATTTAAAGTTTTTTACTAAATTACTAATTATTTAACCTCTACGATATCCTTATATACATTTGTTGCTATTTATTTCAGTAAGGCAAATCAATCAGTCTACTGTTACGTACACAACTACTATAAAACAGAAACACTGCGGAAACTTTACTCTCCAATCATCATGCCCATTGAACATCCTAAATACTAGAATGTGCCGGAAATGATACGACTTCTGGTTGTCAAGACACCTCTAAATCCTCAACAAGCTGGCCGACCGAGGACTCGACATACAGATGCAACGGGGAGTAATATCTCCTACCTCGGCCCTCGCAGCACCAGCCCTCACAGACTCTCCGCAATGCTCAACAACTACTGCAGGTGGAAGCTGTGGGGGTGGGGGTGTGCCACACAGAGAATCACTAGGCACTGCCTGTGAAAAACCCTCCGCAACGGTGGGTAGCCTAGTGTCCTAACAAATAATAGAAGCAATTCAACTTAAGTTTTGAATTCAATAGAAGATAAAATGCATAACATATACATACCCCGTACTGAAAGTCTGATGTATGAACGGTATCTGTCTGCCCCTGTGCTCCATGAGTCCCGTGGCTTGTATGTAGAGATGGATCGTCTGTGTCCGTCTCTGACTCGTGGTGCTCGTGACTGGGCTCTGCAGTTTCCGCCGCCGCAATACCCGATGTATCAAATCGTAGCAACAAGGCGTCTCAAGTACGACTCCATATCAGCTCGTATGATCTCTCTCTGATGAAACAATGCACGGTCAATCACCCAACCTACGGCTGTCTCCACCAATTGGATAGAAAAGTCAGTCCCATAGGTCGCTATGCACCGATCTGTGATAGGGGACGAGGAGTCCCCGCCGGAGATCCGGAAGGAGGTGGAGGTGGAGGTGGAGGAGACAGAGGTGTATGTGGAGAGCGTCAAGGTGATAATGGAGAGCGTCGAGACGGGGATAAAGAGCGTCGAGGCGAGGATGGAGAGCGTCGAGGTGGGGGTAGAGGATGGGTATGGGTCCTCCATCTCTGAGAAGGACGACTTGAATGTGCAGGACGATCATATCCTCAACCTCACTATCATAATCATCATCATCTATACGTGCAGGCTGGGACTGGGTCATCTGCCTCTTCGAACGCCGAGACGCAGGCAGTCCTGATGCAACAGTACGTCCTGGCTCCAAAACAATCCTCCTACCAACAGCGTCAAGGTCAAATGGGGCAACCCGAGACAGGAAATGATCCATATGGACATACATCAATCCATGCGACATGTCCATATCGATGCCCTACATGTAAGGGAGTCGTAACTCAACCTCGGTGGGCTATACCGGTGCACATATCGTCTGCGAAAAAAACAGGAAAAATTTATCTTAATTACGAAGAAAATATTATCAATACAACTATTACTCATATGATTTCGTAAAAAAAAATTACCTTGGGGCTGTCAAATAACGCCACCACGCTGAAGGTCCTCTTGGGGCATCTAACCCGTCTGCCCCTAGGATAGCCATCCAACCCAGAGGCCTGGGCAAGGTCCCGACCAAGAGAAGGAATAGCCTCAAATGCCCATAGTTGTATCAAACAAAAAACAAATAAGCAATGAACCCGATTAGAATATGAAATGCTCGTGTTAAAAGTGATACATGTTTAAATTATATATACCTGTATAGGGTAGAAGTAGGCATATATGTGGAACTCGACGTCTCTCTCAGGATCAGCAGGGGCTCGGATCCCAGAATCAAGATAATAGAGGAGGCGCCCATACACGTAGGAGCCCCATGGGAATGCCCTAAACCCGGGGGCATCCTCAACCAAAGTCCACAACCATAACGGGATGGTACCCCGCGGATCGAGAGCTAACAGATACTTCGTGACGAACAAGATATACTTCATCTTCAGATTCTCCTCTGGTCGCTCTTTGAAATGATCCACGATGAAATGCGGCACTGCCTTCGTCGGTATCAAGGACTCCCCGTCGAAAAACTGTCGGTATACTCCTCCTACCGGAGGGATATGCTGTGAGGAGCATGGGTCAATCGTCGAGGGGCCAAAGCGTAGCCCCGTAAACATCGCAAACTCTCGTCGTCGAAATCTGAGATTCCGCCCACCAACACGGAACCATAAGTCGCCCGTCTCAGATCCCTCCACCAAGATCTTTCTACCGAGCAATCGGAGCATACCCTTGGAGGTTAAGTATGCGTCCGAGTCAAAGTCCAGAAACACCCCAAACGGCCCATTCCTAAACTCATCTAAATTGCCCGACTGAGTCAACTCCTCCTTGATATCCGCTATCAAGTGGCATTTCGAGTATACATTCAGTTTTCCCCTCCAATTCTGTGCAAAACCCCATTTCCATTGCCAATTCTGTCAAAAAAAAAACAGACATTCAGTTAATGGCTTGCTGTCATGTAACTCGAAATCGAGTTACATGTAACTCAAAATCGAGTCACCTTAAAAAGTGAATTGATTTCGAGTTACATGTAACTCGCATATGCCTTTAAAACTGACTTAATTGCGAGTTACATGTGTAACTCGAAATCGAGTTACATGTAACTCGCAATCCAAATGTAACTGAATTGCGAGTTACTTGTAACTCGAAATCGAGTTACAGGTAACTCGCAACCCATAAGTAAATGTAACTGAATTGCGAGTTACTTGTAACTCGAAATCGAGTTACAGGTAACTCGCAACCCATAAGTAATTGGATTGCGAGTTACATGTAACTCGCCAGCCCATCGTCTTCTTCCCCTCTCATTTCCGCCATTAACAACATTCCAAGCTCCCCCCAAACACAAAATCCCCTATAAAACCCTAGAATTTCTACAAAAACTACAACAAATCCTAACCTAAAACAACTATAGACTAACTAAATCAACAAAAAAACATGAAATTAAATAAAGGTGGAGTTGGAGGTTACCTGGTTATCAGTCGATTCGGTCGTCATCATCATCACTGTCGTCATTCAAGTCGAGGGTTTCAAAAGATTTGGGGGTCATTGTTGTCGTCGTTTGAGTTGTTTGTTTGGTTTGGAAAGGTTTCACTCGAAAGTGTTGGTAAAACTACTAAAGTGCAGTTATGTCTTTTCGCACCCCAAAATGGCTAAAAAAGATGTGTTTGAAAAACATGGCTAAAAACAATTTTCAATTGGCCAAAAAGGCTATAAAAAAAACCCACTGTTCTTCTATTCCCCCGCCCCCTCTGGATTGAGATTTCCTATTCCACTTTCCTTGTTCCAGTCTTATTCCATTACATCGGATGAATGACACGTGTATATGATGATGTCACAACTGCACATGTGTTATTCATCCAATATATGAAATAGAGAGTGAAATAGAGAAAGTGGAACATGAGATCTCATCCCGCTCCCTCTTCCTTTTCCCCTAAATATTTCATGTGGAGAAATTATCTTTAACCGATTATGAAGTGTATTGTCCAACTCAATCCACAAGCAATACATATTAATGGTGTGAAACAATTACACATCATAAATTTATGGGTAAATTCCACTTTATTCCCTTGTACTTGTTTTCTCTTGTCCATCTTTATATTCTAAAATAACTATTAGTTAATACTTAAAATTAAAATCATTTAAAATTTATTTTAATTCAAATTATATTTTATGATATTTATTATTTCATTCAAAAAAAATATAAATGATTATACATTTTAATAGTAATAAATATTTGCTAAAAAACAAGTCTTATGAAATTATATAAGTAAAATGGATTGAATACTGCTCATTTGCAATTTGAAGTAAATGATAAAAATTATCATTAATTGTTCAATACATATTGGTTTTTAGTAAATATTATGTAAAATTATTTTGTGTCATCGATGAATTATTATGAGTTCAAACAAACTATGTTAATTTTTTTTTTAAAAGTCCAGGATCCTTTGAATTCATTCAATAAATAGAGTTTTTTTAGTAAATACTACCTAATAGTAAAATCAAGAAAACTAAATTTATAAGAGCTATGTTAATAAAAAAAATCATGAATTGAATTAAACATATTTTAAATAATTTTAGTATTAAGTATTAAGTAATAGTTAAAATTATATAAAATAAAAGTATACTTATTTTAGAATGGGAGTAAGGGTAAAATGAAATAAATTAGAGTATAATGAGGTAAAGTGACAAAATGAGAGTACAATGGGTAAAGTGGGACAAAATGAGAGTATAAGGGGGTAAAGTGAGACAATTGAGAATACAAGGAGGTAAAGTGTGAGTTAACAAGAGCACAAGGGAGTAAAGTGGAATTTACCCTAATTTTATTAAAATAATACTAATTTAATACTAAAATTAGTTTTGAACATTTCAATTTGACTTCATCAAGAAAAGTAGAATAAACATTATTGGCTTATAATTAATAATTTCCATTAGGACAAAAAATGTGTAGTTTCTTAAGAACCTAATGAATTCTAAAATATTTAATTTATTATAGTTTTTTTTTTTTTGGTAAGTTAATTTATTATAGTGGAAATGCTTAGAATTTTAAAGCAGCAAGGCTGTAATGCCTGTATCCTATGTGCTGCACTCAAGTCAAGTCGTAAAGACTCATGAAAGAGCCACGTCAGGAATTAACAACAAAGAAAATCCCCTCTCATAAAATTGCGGGATAAAAAGCAAAACCCAATTTTTAAAAATGGAGCAATAAATGCAGGGGAAGTAAAATTCCAGTGAGAAGTGAGTAAGAGAATCAGCCAAATGAGTAAGCAAAAAACTTGTCTGCTTTTACCCACTGCATTCATATGCATATACGCAGATTCTTACCTGTATGTATTTATGGAGAGATATGTATGTATATATGTATTCCAGATAAGCGAATATGCAAAACCCTTCTACTACTTAAGCTACAACTCATGATACTAGGCCTATTATACTAAAAGGGTTTATTCAGTATTCAGCAAACTGTGATCAATCATGAGTCATTTTGGGATTGGAAGCAGGAAATTTTCTCTTTTTTGCAGTTTCAAATTAATCATATGTTGTTTGTTTGATTTTCTCATGTTCTGTTGTTATTGATGTTGCATGCATGTCAATTGTTTTCTTTTGTAGTTTGTTTTGGTTAAGATGGTTGGTCAATTGATGCTTAATTCTTGGTGATGTGTTTATTGAATATCGGATTGCTGTTCTATAGCATTCTTTATAATTTGAAAAATCTTTGTGAATACCTTTATTTTTCCATTTGTCTTCTGCAAAGTTTAATCATTTATGCAATTTCATTTTGAATTATTGTGGTGTGGCCAAGTTTACAAGTTCTTGATTCAAATAAAGTTTAAGATGGTGTTTTATTGATATTAAGTTAAAATTCAATTAATTTTTGGTCGACGTAGATTTGAAATCTGATTTTCATGATTGCAGAAGCCAGAAAACTTTTCGCGTGAAGAAGGGTTCGACTTCCGGAAGCAAGGTCTGTTGTTAACCAGCTGTTTTATGTTGTGAAGTTGTCGATGACATATTTTTTTATCACTTGCATGTAGTGGCTTATTAATTCAAAATGGATTTGAATTTTGTTAAGGTGTTCAATTGATGCATGTGCTTTCTGTTAGTTGGAAAGAAAATAGTTCATCAAGATT
Source organism: Rehmannia glutinosa (assembly GCA_016081115.2). Classification (NCBI taxonomy): domain Eukaryota; kingdom Viridiplantae; phylum Streptophyta; class Magnoliopsida; order Lamiales; family Orobanchaceae; genus Rehmannia; species Rehmannia glutinosa. The sequence goes on along the minus strand of JABTTQ020000371.1, from coordinate 128,404 downwards.
TTGATTTATGCAGGGTTCACAACTTAAGAAGCATATCGATGCCACCTTGGGCAGCGGCAACTTGAGGGAAGCTGTAAAACTTCCCCCTGGAGAGGATCTTAATGAGTGGTTGGCAGTAAATAGTAAGATTTACCTTTAATGATTTGCTCCTGTATAATTTCTCATTGATTTGTCTGCTTTTTTTTGAAATGGTACCAATTTTAGTTCCTTATGCTTCTAGAACTGTGACATGCTAATGACTTTAATAATTTCATGGATTTATCTTTCTGTATCTGAAGGAAGGAAATACGGAAATCTATAGCAAGAAAACTATGTTCTTTGGCAGACATCCCACTAAGTTTAGTGATCTAACTAGTGAAAGAAACAATGAATTATATTTATTCTATGTTTGATAAGTAGTCACCATACTAAGACATCTGCATATCTATTAGGTGTAATATAAACTTCATTCTTGGTAAACTTGTTAAAGTTATCATCTCAGTGCAATCTAATAAGTAATGATACATGTTGTGACATCCTTTTCCTTTCCCTTTTTCCCCATGGCTTAGCATTTTACCTTCCAGACGCGAAATCGTTTCTGAAGAGGTAAATAACTAGATAAATTTGTAACATGGTTCTCATCGCAAGCAAATTGGAGCATGCGACCTATGTCATTTCAGTTGAAAATGCAACTCCGTTTTTCTTTCAGTACGAGTGAAGATCATTCTAGGGTTTTGCATATAGCAACTCATAATACTATCTTCATGTTTCCCTTAAAGTTGCATGTCTGGAACCGATCGGCATATTTTTGATACAATTGTCATTTTCGTCGTACGTACTATAGTTGTCTTGTTCCCGTAGCAATCATTGGTGATTATATGGGACTACCTCCTTTCATCATTTATTATTTACTAAAAAACAATGCATATTTAGTGAATTTTGTCGTAATTGATTCCGTACATCTGTTACGTTACTTCATGCAGCTTTCAACTATTTTTAATCAAGTAAACATTCTCTGTGGCACTCTCACTGAATTCTGCACGTCATTTATGTAATAAACGACAATGCATATCTAGTAAATATTGTCGTAACTGATTCCGTTATATCTGTCATGTTACTTTATGCAGCTGTCGACTTTTTCAATCAAGTAAACGTTCTCTATGCCACTCTCACTGAATTCTGCACATCAGCAACTTGTCCAATAATGTCGGCAGGGCCAAAGTATGTTCTTTTATTATCATGTTTTTTCTTCTTGATTACAAATCAGATGATGGCATATGGCTAATGCGACACGTAGTGATTTCGTATCCCCTTCCCCCTGCCCCACCGCGTTTGGGGATGGAAGAAGATTTGAAGTCAACACGTGTCGCATGTGTAATACTTCTTTTGATCGATCATAAAACTTAAATTAGGTTGAGAATGACGTTGATACGACGATCTTCTTAAATCTGTTATTAAAAATTGAATACATTACTCTGCTTTGAATACTATATTACACTGTTAATATGGCACCATTATTTAAGTCCTCTAATATTCATTCTTGAGATTTTTTTCCTGAAAATAACCGTGCACGATTTAGCAAACATCTTGATCATAACACATTTTAAAACTTTAGTGATGTTTACTGATTTTTCAGTTTCTCATCGGCAAGTTTCTGTATTTTTCCACAGGTATGAGTACAGATGGGCCGACGGGGTCACCATAAAGAAACCAATAGTGGTTTCTGCTCCGAAATACGTCGAGTATTTAATGAACTGGACCGAAGCTCAGCTTGATGATGAGTCCATTTTCCCCCAAAAGTTTGGTATGGTGCTGGTTTATGCTATCCATTTGGCATTGTTTGCTGATCAAAAACCAAATTTATACAACGTTCATTTGCTGCAGGAGTGCCATTTCCACCCAACTTTCAGGATGTCGTGAAAACCATATTGAAGCGGTTGTTTCGTGTTTATGCCCATATGTACCACTCGCATTTCCAGAAGATTGTGAGTCTTAAAGAGGAGCCTCATCTGAACACTTGCTTTAAGCATTTCGTTCTGTTTACATCGGTAAGCTTATTTTTTGAATCGCATGACGTGAAATCTTGTTGGCAGATCCAAGATTTAGTTGAATCGGGTCTAACTTATCTTTTGGTTGCATCTAATGCAGGAATTCAGCTTAATTGACAAGGTTGAGCTTGCTGCTCTTGAAGATATCGTCGAGTCTATCTTACAATCCTAGAAAGCTTGAGTTCAGACAAGGTCCATGGTAGCATAGATTTGTCTGATAATGCCCACCTTATCTTGCTTGAGATCAGCCGAAATCTTATTAAGGACTTTCGACTGGTCACCTATTGGGGCATAACAGGCAATCATAACTCTATTTGAAGTGTAATGACTTGTTTAAGTATTGCTCTTTCTTCTACTTTGATCAGACCAGCAACTATTTCAATTATCTTTTGGTTAACTGAAATGCCATATGGACATGCTACACCTCTCTCGTGCTTTTATATGTTTTTCTATGTTTGTATATGGTATTTTGGCTATTATCTATGGTGTCATTTGGCATTAGTGTTAAACTCATTTTGCTAACAACGTCTATACCAAATTATAACTACATAAAATTCTTGCCCCATAGCATGATAAAAATTAATATACATACGTATTTGGAGAGAAAATAGAGACCTCATCACACGAATCCTACAAAAACACACGTTTTTGCCTTTTTGGATGTTGAAGGTACATTGATATGTGTGTCTTCTTTCTAGAACCAATGCCCCGTTAGCTCGGCATGTCACAAGCAATTTGAGTTGAAGAAAGCAGGAGAAATTTCATCTAATTAAGTATCATGAACTTAAGATAACATGGCTTCAATCTCTCGTCCCTTATAAAATCTATAGTTCATGCAAAGATCAGAACTTTACTTCAGATGAAATTCACATTTGAATCTAAAAAATCCTATCAAGACTGATAATGGTTCTAGAATTGGCGCTTCACTCGTATAAGGTAGAGCTTAGTATATAACAGAACTTCCTATTTGGTGTTGGTGGTCCTGTTCACGCCGCTAAGACAAAAAAGAAGTTAAAGCACAAAAAGTAGAATAAGAAATATTGGTGGATTATTGATTTTCATTAACACAAGAAATATCTAAAAAAGATAGGAAAGTGTGTGTATCCTGTGTGCTGCACTCAAGTAAAGACTCATTGCGACCTGCCAATGTAGGTAGCCACGTCTCCTTAGAGGAATGAATTAACAATAAAGAAAGTCCCATCTAATATAATACTGAAAAATTGCGGGATAAAAGGCAAAATCCAATTTTAAAAATGTAGTAATAAATGCAGTGGAACTAACATTCAGTCAGAAGTGAGTAAGAGAATCAGCCAAATGAGTTAGCAATGGCAAAGAAGTTGTCTTCTTTTACCCACTGCTTTCATATGCATACAAACATTCTTACCTGTATATATTTATGTAGAGAGAGAGAGAGAGAGAGAGAGAGAGAGAGAGAGAGAGAGAGAGAGAGAGAGAGAGAGATGTATGCACGCATACATTTTGTACTATAGCGCCCACCCCACCCCCGCCCACCCCCACCCGGGACCCCCTCTACACCCTTATATATTCCAGATAAGAAAACATGCAAAACACTTCACTACTTAAGTTACAACTTATGAACTAGGCCTACTAAGACTGAGGGGGGCTTATTGAGTATTCAGCAAACTGTGCTCAATCATGAGTCTTTTTGGGCTTGGAAGCAGGAAATTTTCTGTCTTGCAGTTTCAAATCATATGTTGTTTGTTCAATTTTCTCATATTCTGTTGTTTTTGCTATTGCATGCATGTCAATTGTTTCTTCATTTTATAGAGTTCCTTTGTTCAATCTGGGTGGTCAATTGATGCTTAGTTCTTGGTCCTGCTGCAATTGATGTTTCAGATTGTGTTTAAATATTTCAGATCTTAGTGAATTGTTTCTGCATTTATCTGCTGAATGGTCGAGTCAATTTTGCAATTTCATTTTGGATTATAGTTGCATGTCCAAGTTTACAAATTCTTGAAGTATTTATAATATTAAAAGGTTTTGTCGGTGTAGATTTTCAATCTGATTTTTCATGACATTCCACGATTGCAGAAACCAGAAAACTTTTCGTGCGAAGAAGGGTTCTCCTTCCGGAAGCAAGGTCTGTCATTAATCAGCTGTTCGTGTTTTTGAAGTGTGGATGCTGATTATTTTGTTATCTTGAAAATTTTCTCCTAGTGGATTAAAAATTAAAACTCAAACTGACAGAAGTGTTTTACTTGCATGTAGGTGGCTTATTAATTCAAATTTGAAACATTTGTTAAAGTGTTCACTTTGATGCATGTGTTTTCATTTAGTTGGAAAGGAAATAGTTCATCAAGATTTGGATTTATGCAGGGTTCGCAGCTTATGAGGCATATTAATGCCACCTTGGGCAGCGGCAACTTGAGAGAAGCTGTAAAACTTCCCCCTGGGGAAGATCTTGATGAGTGGTTGGCAGTAAATAGTAAGATTTACCTTTAATGATAATTTCTCATTGATTTGTCTGTTTTTTTTTTTTTAACTGTCACTAATTTTAGTTCTGTATGCTTCTAGAACTGTGACGTGCTCATGACTTGAGCATTGATAGATTTAGCTTTCTGTCGCTGAAGGAAGGAAACACAAAAATCTATAGCAACTAAGAAAACAAGTTTGGGGCAAGTATAGGTACAATAATATTAGTGGGTAGTAGAAAAAACATATGTTTTAGGCTGACATCCCAATATATTTAGTGATCTAACTACATAGACTAGCATGATTATTGAAATAAACAATGGTTTATATTGATTCCATGCTTGATAAGTAGTCGCCATATTCAGACCTATGTTATTTTAGTTGAAATTGCAACTCCATTTTATGTCTGTCAGTTTCTTTCAGTATGTGTAAATAAACATTCTAGGGTTTTGCTGATAGCTACTCATGATACTATCTTCAATTTTTCATTCATTTAAAGAAAGCTGTGTGTCAAGAACCAAATGCATGTTTTTGATGAAGTTGTCATTTTCGTCGTGCACTTACTATTGTTGTCTCATTCCCTGAGCAATCATTGTTGTGGTTGAATTTAGGGATTATCTCCTTTCATCATTATGTAATAAACAACAATTAAGGTGTATCTCGTGAATTTTTGTCGTAATTAATTCCATACATCTGTTATGTTACTTTATGCAGCTGTCGACATTTTGAATCAAATAAACATTCTCTGTGGGACTCTCAATGAATTTGCAAGTCATTTATGTAATTAAACAACAATGCATATATCGTGCTTTTTGTCGTAATTGATTCTGTTACATCTGTTATGTTACTTAATGCAGCTGTTGACTTTTTCAATCAAGTGAACGTTCTCTACGCCACTCTCACTGAATTCTGCACGTCAGCAACTTGTCCAAAAATGACGGCAGGGGCAAAGTATGTTCTTTTATTATCATGCTTCTCTTCTTGATTACAGATTCGATATTGGCATATGGCTAATGCGACACGTTGTGACTATATATCCACTTTCCCCTGCCCCACCGTGTGCACGTGTAATTTTTCCTTTGATTGATCGTCGAAATTAAATTAGGTAGAGAATGACGTTGATATGGCGATCTTCTTAGACATACATGATGCTGAATATCTGATATATTACTCTGATTTGTGTCTACTGAATATGAGCATGCAAAGGCAAATAGATATATTTTCATTTTGGAAGTCTTTCGGCTAGATTCAGAATGTAATGTGCTGATACATCATAATCGTTCAGCAACATGTTGACTGTGTCCTTGTGCATTGATGAACATTAGGTGAATATTTAAAAATGCTCTATATTTCCACAGGTATGAGTACAGATGGGCTGATGGAGTCACCATAAAGAAACCAATAGTGGTTTCTGCTCCGAAATACGTGGAGCATTTAATGGACTGGACCGAAGCCCAGCTTGACGATGAGTCCATTTTCCCGCAAAAGTTGGGTGTGTGATGGTTTTTGCTATCCATTTGACATTGTTTTGCTGATCAGAAGTGAATTTTATACGTCACATTCATTTTCTGCAGGAGTACCATTTCCACCCCAGTTTCAGGATGTCGTGAAAACCATACTGAAGCGGATGTTTCGTGTGTATGCCCATATTTACCATTCGCATTTCCAGAAGATTGTGAGTCTTAAAGAAGAACCTCATCTCAACACTTGCTTTAAGCATTTCGTTCTGTTTACAACGGTAAGCTTGTGTTTAGAATCACACGACCAATATATTTCTGATCCATCTCAATTTCTACTTCCAGTAGGATTAGATGTTTGTTTCCTACTTAATTGGTCTCCTTTTTATTCCTTGTCCACTTTTGAACCTCTCGTCAAATCTCCAATATTCTAATATTTTTGTTGACATTCGAATTTACACAAACATGTCCATGGATACGCCGTATATTGATAGCTCTTACTGACTTTTGCTTCTGCTTTTTCTAGAAAGCTGGAATTGTTTGAATCTTGTTGCACAAATGATGTGAACACTGATGACTTAATTGACTTCAGTTTTTGATTGTATCTAATGCAGGAATTTGGCTTAATTGACAAGAGCGAGCTTGCAGCTCTTCAAGATATCGTCGATTCTATCTTACAATCCTAGAAAGCTTGAGCTCGGACAAGGTCCATGGTAGCATAGTTTTGTCTGATAATGCCCACCTTATCTTGTTTGAGATCAGACCGATCACCTACTGAGGCATAACAGGCAATCGTAAATCTATGGTGTAGTGTAATGACTTGTTTAACTATTGTCTTTCTTCTGCTTTAATTAAACCAGTAACTATTTCGACTATCTTTTGGTTGGATGATATGCCAAATATGACATGCTACACCTCTTTGTCGCTCTGTGTTTCCATTTGTTTGATGGTTTTTTTTTTTTTTTGGCTATGATCTATGGAGTCGTAAATTTCAGTGTCATTTGGTGTTAGGTTTTGAGGGTGTTTGAAGTGACCTTATTTGAAAGATCTTATAAGCTCTTGCCTTTTAGAGCTTATGCCATGTCAGATCTTGAATTATGAATTAAAAGTAGTTGAAGTGTTGGATATAATAAGATCGTAGAGTTGTAAGGCAATGATAACAATTTTGTAATTAAAATAGTTAAAACTAAAACAAATTGTGAAATAAGATCTTATTTTTAACATCAACTTATACATAAGCTCTTAGAAGGTGTTTGGCTGAGCTTATAAGCTCTTCAAAACGTATTGTATTCAAAACATGTTTCAAGATGTTTTGAAGAGCTTATAATTTCTTTAACTTTGTTTGGAATTTTTTTTAACAAAATAAGATGTTAGGAGCTTATAAGGTGTTTTTAAAAATGCGGAGATTCCTAACTTTTTTTTCAAAATAAGATCTTATTTCAACAACCTCCTTTAATTTTGACTATTTTAATTACAAAATGGTCATTACTAACATTTTAAGAGTTTCATTATCTTATTTTATTCAAACGCTTCAACAATTTATTCTTAAAATAAGATCTAACATCTTATAAGTTTTAAAAGCATCTTATAAGATGTAGGATAGCAGGAGCTTAAAATCTTTTAAATAAGCTTAGCCAAACACCCTCTTAATATCTTATTTTGGGAGCTTATAAGATCTTTTTAAAAAAAAAAAAAATTGAGCTTCAAAATCAGTTTGAAAGTATAAGCTCAGACAAACATCATTTTGCTAAAATCTCATTTTTATCTTTGAAAAAAAAAAAGACCACATCACAGATACTTGTGTCTTCTTTCAACTATTAATTATAGCATCACTGTGAAATCATCATACAACTTATTTTATCCTTATAGCATTCTATTTAAACTGTGGTAGCTTATACAAGTGAAGCACCAACTTTAAAGCCACTAGTCTTGCTAGAACTTTTACATTCAAATATGAGTTCCATCAGCAGAGTTCTAATCGTTGTGCATAATTTCCCATTCAGTGTTTTGGTGGTCCTCTTCAAGCCTCTCTCATTCTATAATATCAGAGGTTCAAAATATAGAACAGTAGGGGAATCAAGAGATCAATTATTTGATTTCCTTATGAAGTAAGCACCAATTGTGAGTTTATGTTTTTGTTCTCTCATCAATACTACAGTTCAAATCCTAAAAAAAAAAAACCCATTTGCCAGAATCCAAGTAGTTAGATGAGGCAAATGGCCAGCCGACCCGATTCTTTGTCATTTTTGCAGTCCAACCCTGACATACTTAGAAATATAGTGTATTTTTGTCGTCCTGCCTATTGAGTCAAATGTGCCGGGCAAATAAGCCCGATTTCTGTCAAACCTATGAAATTACAACTCAACCCAGCCCTATAATTGGGGCGGGCTGGTTCTGCCAGCTCTATATATAGCAGTCAATTGCCATGAGATTCAGAATAATAGGATAAAGAGATGGCAAATCTTGATAAGTTGTATAACTAATATCACATGATACTCTTTTTGAGTAGTATAATATGTTAATTCATTCAACTTTTCATCCATACATTCCAGAGTATATATATTGGTAATACAGCATATATGGGGTATAATAGCCTGTTAAACCACTTCAATTCTGAGAGCTAAGCTAAATCAGTGGAGATTGTCCAATTAATTAAATTAAATGCAAGCTTGTGTAGTTCCATTACTTAACACGCGTATACTTAACCAATCTGCAGCAACCCAGCCAGTGCAGCAGCTGTTGACACTTTTAGGGTTCTGCTAAAAATGTCATCCGGATATGGGTCGTTCGGCGAATATCTTGCAAATTCAGTCCAGTAAATCTCCATTGTCAACTGAACTTTCACGACAGATCCTTAGATTTCTCTTGCAGTTGAACTATTGATGGCGATTCAAAGCAGGAAAACTCGACTAGTTTGAGGTTCTGTCTTCAGGGGTGGTCTCACAAATACAGCCAGGGAGTGGATTTGCATAAAAACTCTCTTCAAGCTTTGGAAACTCGCCAACCTCCCTCATATACGGACCTCCATTACGATCCTTGTGAAGCTTTTTCACTTTGGAGCTAAATTTCTTCCATGTAATCTTTCCTCGTCAAACTCATCAACCAGTTTTACAAAATTCATCCTGTGCATCGGTAAAACAGAAAGAACTCACAAACATAATTCAGATGAGCAACTGAGGTTTGCCTAATCACAAAATCTCCAGATATCTTTCAAAATTATAGATATAGATACCCCTTAAAAGTGTTATAAACACCCATCACCTTATATTCACCTAACAAATACCCTGATCTTATGGGTGCAATTTGCATAATAGAAAGATGGGGAAAATGTTTTGAAACATGAACTTGCCATTTTTATAGTTTGCAACCTAAATTATTTGTTTTTGCAACTAACAACTTAAACTTTGTGGATCTTTCACTTTCTAACCTCCAACCAGCTGGAATTGGATATTTTAGGAATATCCGCCTATGTGACTCGGAATATTCCACGAATATTCAAACTCTGGCTGGCCGAAGTTGCAACGTGAAAACCCGCAAAGTTTAGATTGTAAGTTGAAAAGAAAAATAGTTTAGGTTGCAAAGTGTGAAAATGGCCAAAGTTTTATTTCTCTAGAAATAAATATCACAGGGATATTTGTAATTTTGAAAGTTATTTTGAAAGATAACTGAGATGTAATTAGACTAAACCTCAAGCGTAGTTTTTTTGTAATTTTCCTATTCTATATAACAATTTATGAGAATAAATACACTGGACTCTTTGTGTTACCTGTCTGGATTTATAGTCTTCTTGAAACCTTCAAACGTCTATGACCTTGTACTGCCTTGGCCATATTGCCATCATAAGTATAAACGAAAACATCACTCTGAAGAGCAACAACGTAATCCAAACCAGCTAGCATGTTCTGATGATTTCTAAATGGATTTAGTTCTTCCTCCGTTGACAGAGACGAGTGAGTATAAATATTAGGGAAACTATCGGTAAGATACTGCATACTCCCATTTCCATACGCTTCACCAGCCACCAAGTAAATCCTAGTGCTCGATGGGAAGCCAAGCCCTTTAAGCAAAAGGGCAGTCTCCCTAGGAGTCAACGGGCAGCCACCAAGCTTTCGTTTTTCTGCACCATCGATTTCTTTCTCCTTCCAATGGCTGACTTCATACCGCATCTGACGGAGCTCATCGTCTTCTTCACTGGTCAAATTATGGCTGCATCCTGTAAAAGCAAGCATGTCCTTCTCGTATCTGCGAGGAAATAAATTACGAGCTCAAACCAAATTTATAGTATGTTGGTAAATTACAAAACCCCCTTAAGATATGTTTCTATTTTTTACAAATTGCACATAATATATGGATATTTTGTTTCGGCCTTTGTGAAACAAAGACAAACCTCAATTGGGCAGTTATAATTTCAAGCTTGATTTTTTCTAATTAGACCAAACATCTGGAATAGTTTTTTTGTTACCTTTTGTTTAACAACAAGGTTGACTTGACACATCTTAATTGAACCGTGATATTTCCATTATTAAAATAAATCCAACAATATAACTTGTAATGCAAGTAATCTAAAGAGTTATAATCCATGGATACCACATATTTTGCTACTCCACATTTTTCTCTAAGTAACAAACTGCAGTCTCAGCACTGTATATAATAACATTGTTATCAAGCTTATTAAAAGCCCATATTGCTCTGAACCTCCAAAGAAACCAGTAGTAGTAAACTGTGCCCTTTTCAAAATAACTGTTGTCTTAAACAACATGAGTTTTCATTCTGACAGGTGCACCAATGGGTACACAACCAAGATTATCGCCTTTAATTTTTATTTTTTTCTTCTGTGAAACATGTTCATTTAGCAAACAAATAGAATAACTTCCAGAAACAATGTTGGACTTAGTTTAAAAACATGAACACGTGATAAAAACTTGTAGTTCACACATAAGAGAACCAAAGTTAAAGGGGACAAAGTTTCAATCTAGATGTTATAGGCGACCAGGTCAAACCTCAAATGCAGTGCAAGATATGGGCCGCCATCATGTCGCATTCTTGATACCAAAGTTTTTCCAAGATCTTCAATTGGGGCAGAATACTTTAGTGCTCTGTAGTTCACATGGCATCTTAACTTCTGGATAGAACTGGGAAGTCCATTGTTGGCGAGCCGGAATCAGTATGAGTAAAATACATCACTTTATGCTGCTTCAAAAATGGAAGGACCTCTGATTTATAGTAACTAACCTGATCAAGGAAAGCATGCATGTAAAGTTAGCTGGAGATAAGACGATCTCGAATCAGCAAGGAGCAATCATAAACAGTGCACTTTTTTAAGTGCCGAGTGAATCGGAAAAAGGTAGTAACATTTAAAGGAGGGCTTCCTTTGGGTGAGTCTGGTTGAATAATACACAAATATAAATTTTTCTCATGAAAGGTATCTCACTGATATTGGAAGAATTCTTCCATGTTATTCACTATCCCTCAAATTGTAATGTTTAAAGCAGAATCTACTGGAAAAACAGCAGCCACATCATACAGCACTAGACAAGGTTAAAAAGATCCATACCTTAGACCAAGATATTGGTGTTTTTGAGAAAGGTTCGATTCCGGCATATTCTGGTGGTAATGCGTCAATTATATTAATATGACCTTGTAGTGACTCAATGAAGTATTGCCAGTCAAACAGATCTTTGAAACCACTGGATATATCACGAAACAGAAATTTCAGAATAAAAAGTTATCGAATCATGAGCATTTAACCAGAGCATTGATTGTATAATACTAGTCACATCAACACGAGTTTATAGTTTCACAGCTCTTCTACATTGTGTTAATTTCTCGCAAGCATGTAAACATGACTAGCAAAAAGCAATTCATTGTGCAACAAAAACATAGTGAACATATATTTCATTCTTCTAGCTATAGAAAAGTACATCATTAATGGCAAAAGCAGAAAATCACCTCTCATCAGCCCAGTAAGAAGTGTGATCGAGAGATGGAAGGACAAGTGTGGCCTTCATAATTTTAGCAACAGCAACCATATCGCAGATCTGCACTCTAAAATTGTCTGTTCATCAGATTAAGCTTAACAGGGATCTTTTATAAGGAGCAACTAAAATCATCAAAATTTATGACAACCAGACCCCAAATCTCATCTGATTTAAGCCACCATTTGCATTTGTCAGCAGGTAACCATTGGTTTTCAAATCCAGCTCTGAACAAAAAAATTGAAAGCAAAAATGTGAGGAAAAAGAATTTAAGCGCATAAAAGATCAGTAACCATGGACCCACAGTTCTCACTTTTATGACTTTTTGGTGGACCAATGCACTGGGTAAAATTCTCACTGTTCGGATTGGACCATATCTCGGAATGCTGAAAAACGAACCCAAAAAAAAAAAAGCAGTAAGAGAATAGAAGAAACTGCTGTTACTTTAATATCAACCTCTAAAATATTAGTCATTATTATAACTAAACACTTACATCAGCCACGCTATCGTGCACATCAACCACACCTGAGGAAACCATTGTTAGTGTCCGTTCCACCTCTATTTCTCTCCCATCATTATTTCCGTTCTCCATATATCCAAAGTCATGAGAGCCTTGATCCTGTTGATTTAGATGACTCGCACTGGAGTCATACATGTCCTGGTTGAGTCACATGAAAAGAGAAAAGGCAATAAGTCTTTCCAACATGATTACGCTGATATGTTGAGAGATTAACAAGAACCATGGGGACTTATACACATTGGCAACAACTGTAGAATACATAATCGCGCAACCGTGTCATGTTATGAAAAAATGATTCAGAAGGGTGCTCGGGTGAAAATATATAAGTAGCTGGCTGTACAATGGAAGTGTACAAATTTGAGCATATTAACTAAAAGAAATAATTGGATCATTATGGTCATCACGAGTTAATTCAGTTAAATGTTTTGCATATGTTTTGCGAGGCATTTTAACTATCAACATTTGCATTAATTTTTGGTAGTTAACTTGTGCACTAAGTAAAAATTAGTCACATGACCACAGTTGATTCAAGAATATCAACAAAAAAATCATTGCTTCTTAGTTTGTAAGGGGCAAATTGTGACTTGAGCTACGTTCTCAGCTACAACTTTCTCCCAAAATTAGCACTTTTCCAAAAGCAGAAAAAGCTTTGTAAACTTTTTTCATACATCCACAACAAAATAACTGCAATTCTGCTTAACTGTACACAATTACCAGCATAATAAGTCATTCATCGTTGAGAATTTGAGATAGGATGATCCCAATTGGGAAAAACGACAGGAAGAAGAGAATAGCATCTGGATGAAGAAATAATAGAACAACAACTAATATACAATATTTTTTCCTACACCCATTTATGGATCCATACCACTTCTGTAAATGGACAGTCCACAAACTACAAAGCACCTCTTTTCCTTTTTCTCGATCTTTCTCGGGTAGCCTTCCAATAACAATTCAGTAACAAATTCATAGAGTAGTACATATAGGGTAATATATCAGGTGAAGCTAATTATGGACAATCGCAACGCTAGATGCATCCTTCATTGTCTTAGCATTTACATATGATCCCCACCAACCCTTAAATCTATGCTCTCATAAAAATATCATACTGATGCCAAAAAAGCCAAGGAAGTAAACACAAACTAAAATGCCCATACAGTGACAACACTTCTATTTCAAGAAATTGAGAGTAAAAACTAAATGCCGCATTAGATTAGACTAAAAGTCTAAAACATCATTAATTAATGCCAATCAGTACCTAATTAAAATTTCCAGCAATCAAAACTATTTCAGAGACATTTGCCAATTAGAAAAAGAAGCACAAGTGCATAACTTCATTCCAGAACTAAGTAATTACCTGATTGCTTCCAAGTCTATCAATGGCAGATCCAAACCAACCAATAGCACAAATCTTGAAAACACCCAGAAACAAACACGCCCCACAAAACATCAAAAACATCCACTGCCCCAACCTTTTCTTCTCTTTCAACTCCAGCCCAAATCCTCCCAAGTCCACACTCAAAGATGAAATCTTTCTCCTCAAATGCACCCTCTGGGCCACGCTGCTGACATGGGCCGGCCTCAAAGACTCAGGCCCATCACCAGAAACCGGGATTTCAGATCTGGGTGAGTTGAGATGAAGATCAATGATCTCATGGTTATGGCTGCTGCTGTTACTGTTGCTATTGTGAGTGTTCTGTGATGCGCTATTGTTGTTATGGGTGTTATTGTTCTGAGTGTTGTTTCGCTTAAAGGAGTGTGCTCTGCGGGTCATTGGGCCGGAGAATCTTGGGCTGTTGACACGCTGTGACAAACCCCGCCGCCATCTGTGGCGGTGGCGTGGTTGTGGTGGTGGCTGTTATGGTGGTGCCCCATTTCTTCTAACGTACATCACATAAGTATAAGGAACAGACAAATAATTGTGTGTAGATTGTACGTGTGTGAATTTGGTTGATTATATTACTGAGACGACTGCTTGATTGAATGGAGAAGGGAGAGGTAGATGACCAAGAGGTCCGTATAAAGACAAGACCCCAAACACTCCTTTATTTAGGACTGTATAAATATAAGTCCCTATTTTCATTAGCTGTATTTCAATAAACAGTAGCATAAGTCTATAAAGTACAAAGTATAAATGCTTGTTAATTCTTTAACCTAATTTGCATAACACGGCCTAATTACTTATCTAATTGTTTACCACTATCTATATTTCTATTGAATCATACTTTTAATTAATATTTACGTGTTTAATTTTAAGATTATGGTAATATAATAATACTTTCAAGTCAGAAAATTTATTATTCAAAAATATATATTTTCAAAAACTTAATTAAGTTATTCAATATTATATTCAGAGCCAGAAAATGAAGATTATGGGGCTAATTTTATTTTTCCTTAAACTTAGTAGATTGAATAGGTGCTTTTTTAATTTTTATAGGGGGCAAAATGTTAACATTTAATCATTTTATATACAAAATTTATATTAGTTATAAGAAAACTTTGAAGTTGAAAGGGGTGATTGCTCGCCGCAAGCCCCCATTGTCTCCATCCCTCATTATCAACTAGTTACAATATCAAATAATAATTCACCTTTCCTCGCGCCTCGCGACATAGTTGGACTAGGTTCAAATCCTAGATGAACCAATCTTATTTCCTTCTGGGTAAGATATTGGCGATTTAAGTTGATCCAACCACAATCCTAATCGGACATGACACAATTTAACCTGATAACGGCATTAGTGAGGTGTCAAAGTTGTTATTCCCAAGCATAGTTTGGATTAAACTTGAAAATATAAAAAGAAAATAATGATTCAGTTCCATAGTATAATTACATATATATGACTATGCTCCAATTCTTTTGGTAACATAACAGGATAAAGTTTTTCAAATACAGTTTGCATATCACCGAAAAGTTAAAAATAGTGTTGCCTTTGAGGACCACGGTTATTTTGATGACATCATCACAATTTTATATACCATGAAACATGTAACAATTTTGGTGAACTCGAGGGTATAATTTCAAAAGAAGTCAAAATTAACATTAGTATTATTCTTAAATAGCAATGATCAAAGAGATACTTCTGATCATACGAAGAAATAATGTGTTATTATCATTAGGTTTTTTTAAAATTAGTATAGAATTTGCATTTATGTTTACTCTGAAGAAGGCTATTATCCAGCCAGTTCCATACATCAGCCCCAACTAATTATTTATTCAGAAAAAGAAGTGAAGGGTCATTGAGGTCTATTCCATAGACAAATATATAATTCCGGCAACACTAAAATAACACTATATAAAATAGTTCGATTTTAATTCACTCTAAAATGAAGTAATCTATAAGAGACGTTTCTAGTTTGTTATTTTCTGTAAATTGCATATAGTTTTTGTCGTTGTTATCAGATCCAACAAATGCTCCTTACATAATGTTTATCTCTTTTTATAATCCATAGTTATGAGGCAGTTTGTGGTTAACAATCGTGCTATTTTTATCATGTATATTGAGTTGTCAATATAATTTGGTTGAATTATGACTCAAATGTATTGTCACCGACATAGCTCTCCAAAAATATCAATCATCAATGCAATTAATGATTTTGTCAATTACAACATTTTTTCTTTGTTTTTTTTTTTTCCATTTTAAAAGTTGATACTGGATAAATTACTCGGATTCTCAATAAGTTTGGCAATTGGCGTCAATAATGATTTTTAAGGTAAAATAATTTTATTTAAAAATGTCCAAAATCAATAGTTCATGAACATATATGGTAATGGCCGGGTCTTGTATGGTTCCAATTTAAAAACTCGAGGAAATTACATTAAATTTCATTTCTTTTTCGCGTTTTTACACTTTACCATATACTTTTGTTATATTTTACCATATTAACTATGTAAATTTTTGTACTTTACCCTATATGGACAGTTTTACCCCTAAAATTTTATTTTTCCAAAAATAATAAAAATGGTTCATTACGATCATATTCAATTCATCATGTTTCCATATAAAAAAATTAATAATCTCTTAAATTCATACATTATTTGACCTGGAATGTAGTTGAGCATTCATGTTTAGTGACGACATTTTCATTGCTAATTGACTAAATTTTTTTTTCGAATGTAGTTGAGCATTCATGTTTAGTGACGGATATTTTCATTGCTAATTGACTAAAATTATATATTTTTCTTTTTAATTGGTTAGTGGCGAATACTTAAGATAGGTCGCTAAAATCAAAAGTTGGCGGCGAGTTTTTCTCATTGCAATTTTTTGCTTTTTTTGTTTTGTTGGTACAAACCATTACAATATCCATTATAGTTGAATGTAAGGAGTAATCATAAAATTGTACATGTGACGAACAACCAAAATATCGACTAAAAATACCTAGCAACATTTCGTTGAAACAATTTATGAATTTAAGGACAATTTAAATTTATTTATGATAACATGATAGGCTTGATGACTACAATGGACTTTTATCATTATTCTAAGAAAAATAAAATTTTAGGGGCAAAAATTGTCCATATAGGGCAAAGTGCAAAAACTTACATAGTTAATATGGTAAAATATAATAACAAATAGTTTGTATGGTAGAGTGTAAAAAACATGAATAGTACAAGGGGTTTAGTGTAATATCCTCTGAAAACTTATTTTATGATTTTGTAATGTTTCAGAATTTGGAATTGCTTTTTTTAGTGGAAATTCATATTATAATTGTCTCTTTTTATTTAATCTATAGTGTTGATACTGATAATTTTACTTATTCAGATTCTCAATAAGTTTGGCCTCAATAATGATTTTCTTAAGTTAAATTAATTTAATTTAGGAAGTCCAAAATCAATAGTTCATGAACATATATAGGTCTTTCATGGTTCTATTTTAAAGTTTTATTTTCTGATTTTGTACTATTTCAGAATCTGGAATATGCTTGAGTCTATTTTATTGAAAATAATATCTCATAGCTATAAATAACCCTAATATATCAATACCTATTACTATTTACAATTCTCATTATTTCGTTGGGATTATATTAGTAGGACCCGATACTATCAGTTATATATATATACTTATTATATCACCATTTTTAAATTATATCAATTAACGGGGTCACCATCTATAAATCTTACTAATAAATATCATATAATCCAATTAAATATTGAGAATGGATCTCGTCAATAGTCGTCATTATCAACTTTACAAATTATGTGATACAATTATAGAAATTGCCAGACATCATACAAACAAATAAAGATTTTATTTCTATAACGTACTTTGTACTAGTGTTGGTCCAAGCTAAACTTTTAGCATCCGTTTATTTTAGAGATAATTACATTTTACCCCAAATTATAGGCATTTTTGGAGTTTACCACCTAAACTTTCCCGAGTCGTACTTCACCCCCCGAACTTCGTGATTTTTGCACAATGCCATATATTGGCCAACGGCGGCGGAATATTCCCAAAATATTCGGACGTGCCTTGCACGTGAGGGCAAAATCGTCATTGTCTCAAATTTTTAAAAAGTAGTTACATTTTACCACCTCAACTTTGTTTGATTTGCACTTTATCCCCTAAACTTTGCGTTATTATACTTTGCTACATAAATTGTTTTTTTTAAAAAGACATATATATACATTTATTTTTTATCTTTTTTTCTAATTTTTTATCCACAAAAATAAATAATTACTTTGGTTAAGTATATTATCAATAAAATTATATTATAAATTCTTCATTTTAAACTTTCTTGTAAAATCTTAGTTATTTTTCCTTTTATTGTATTAATTTTTATATTATAATTAAAAATATAAACTATCCTTTTCAATTTTAGGTGAATAAAATTATAAATTTTCACTAAAGTCAATTTGAACATAATATGATGCATTTAACTTTCTTTTGTAAGTAAAATTACTAGAAGATACAAGTATTACAAATTTATAATAAAAGAAAAATAAACTATGATTTTACAAGAAAGTTTAAAATGAAGAATTTAGTGTAATTTTGTTGATAATATACTTAACCAAAATAATTATTTATTTTTTGTGGATAAAGAATTAGAAGGAGAAAAAGAAATAAAATACATGTATAAATATATAACTTTTTTAAATTTTTTAAATTTTATGTGGCAAAGTGAAATAATGCAAAATATAGGGGATAAAGTACAAGTCAAACATAGTTCAAAGTGGCAAAATGCAACAACTTTGAGACAATGACGATTTTGCTCTCATGTGACGGAATATTCTAGGATATTCCACCATGTGATGGGCCAATATATGGCACCGAGCAAAAAATCCAGGAGTTCGAGGGGTAAAATGGAACTCGAAAAAGTTTAGGTGGTAAACTCCAAAAACGTCTATAGTTTGGGGGCAAAATATAATTATCTCTTTATTTTATATATAAGATAAGATGAACCAGGAACTTTTTTTCTACCATGATAAACTAGTGTTTTACCTGCGATGCACGAGTATATATTTGTGAGTTCTCCGATTTGTACTTGTGATGTGTGCGGTTTCCTAATAATTCTACGAATTATATCTATTATCATTATAATAACTTTGATATTGCATCAAACAATAGACATGAAATATTATTTAATATTTTTTATTGATGAAGTCAAAAAAAAAAAAAGAAAAAAGTAGCATCTTCATAATTATAAATAATATATTCAAGGTTGTGTGTTTGTGTTCCATCTTCAAAAAGTGATTTTTCATAGAACCGCACAGCACATGCGTACCTACATCACCTATTTTGTTTTAGTCATTTCTAGATTTTTAATATGTGCGAAAAATTGGTATCACACTTTTTTCAAGGTATAGTAGTAAATACGGATGAAAATTTATTTTTCAAAGTTGTTTGCATGTGTAAATTGGTGGCAAAACTTTTTTTGCAAAAGCTCATTGTAAAATAAATGAAAAGTCAACACGTTTATATAAGACAATAGGAGAACTAAGTACAATAATTAATGTAGTCAACAAAACATAGTTTTGACAATATTATTATTTTTATTAGATTTATTTTTGGAGATATTTTTTATTTTTGCCGATTAATAATTATGAAATAGTAGTCAACAAAAATATAGTCTTGACAACATTATTGTTTTTATTAGATTTATTTTTTGGAGATATTTTTTTATTTTTGTCGATTTTACCATGTATTTTATTTAGTCATGTTATTAAGTCAATTTTTATTTTTTATTTTTGAAATTTTAGTTGTGGAGATTTGTATTGTACTATTTCGATTTTCTATTTGTTATGTTCTATTCAAGTTCTCATATTTGGTATTTTTCAGATGGGCGATGCACGAATTATTTGTACAAAAGTTTTTTTAGTGATTGCAAATTTTTCAGATTTCAATAAGTTATTGAAATAGAAATTTAATTAATTTGATTATAAATCATACATTTAAATAATATAAAAATTAATTAATTTATTAAAACCCCTCTTTAAGGATAATAATGGTTGATAATAAATTTTGTGAATGTGAATTATATCTATTTATTGAACATGTTTATCTATAGAAAATAACAATTTAAAAAAATACAATTTCCCAATGCTAAATATTAATGTATTATATTTTTAATACAATCAACAAATAAAGTCATTTCAAATTCCAAAGTATTTTTAGGGTTGAAAAGTTAAACAATTTTTATAATTATTAAAGGACTTATACAAAAATATTGTTTCATATTTAGCAACATAATTTTAGGAGAAAATGAAATATTCAAAAAATAAAAACTATTCTATATTTATATTATGTACATATATTAAAAAATATCAAACAAACAACTTCATATATAATAGTTAAAATGTACAACTTTAAAAGTTGAATATCAAAATACACTGATAAATATTAGAAAAATATATTAACATGAAAAGTATATTAATAAATATAAGAAGTAATTTTCTATATACGTTATTATGAATATAATTTTATATTAAATAAAAAAATCTGTTTCTTCTTACATGAATATATATAATTATAATGTTATGTATGGATATATATAATATATATAAATAATATTTGGATACATATTTTGAGATATTTTCTTCAATTAAAATAAATAATTTTTGATTGAATTTAATCAACTTAAATACAATTCTATATAATTACGAAGAAATGAGATAAGCTCAAATATAAACTATACATGTATTATAGATAGTCAAAATACATCAATATACAAATTGATGTCCAAGAGCTCAAATGCATAATTTTAAAGCCCATTATAAAATAATGAGTAAATCATCATATATTTTCTTTTATTTATTATGATTTTTTTTTTTTTATATATGCAATATAGGTGTCAAGTCAAGACTATAAAAAGATGATTAATTTGATATATTATACGTCGAAAATAGATATAAAACGGAAAAAAATAATAAAGTTTAAAAAAAAAGACAAATATAATAATTAATGCAATACACACATATTTGAAAAGCTAATATAACTCTATTTTTTTATATAGCTTTTAAAAGTGATTTGTTAAAAGAAAGTTGGCCATCAAAGATAATAAAATCTCATTTTATTAGTTAAATCCAAAAAGCAAAAAAATATTATTTTCGAAACTAAAGAATAGGCGGAAAAGTAAGAGTTATTATTCTAAGCATGGGCGTAGCCACTCTAGACGAGTGCGGTCGGCGGACCGCACCGATCTCGAGTGGCTTTGATAAATTTGAGTTGGAACGCATGGAAAATTCATCCAAAGGTCTACTCCATATAAAACAATTGAATTAAAGTTTAAATTGTCAATAAATCTCTTAATTAGAGTTGTCAAACAGTCGGGCGGTCCCAGGTGTGTCTGCCCATCGGGAGAGGAAGAAATCGGGTCGGGTTGGGCCAAACAGTGATTGGGCCTCTAATTTTAGAGCCCAAGCCCGACTCATAGCATAAAAATACATTGAATCCCGATTTTTCGGACCAATCGGGCCGGGCTTTGAGGCCCGATACTTTTTGGGCCTAGAATACTGTAGAGCCATCCGGTGCTTTTATCCGATCCGGTCGGTGCCGGCCAAAATTGGCAACTCTAATCGTATTGACCCAAAAAGTTTTAAACTATCCGGCCGAGTTAAGGTATATGAGTGGGATGGATGATTGTTTAGTTAGTTATGCGGAGACAAGGTATATATACTCCACGATTGATAATGAACAATTGTGTTGGGAAATTTATTGTTTAGATTTTGATGAATGCCATGTAAAACTTAGACTAGAAAGTTGGCACCCCATTTTCCTTGTAATTTGTATTGTAATAGATAGGTTTGTATGAATTTGAGTCAAGTCGATTATGCCCGGATATACAAGAAGTCAACTAAAGACTAGGAGGAAGACTCATTGTGAAGCGGTGAGTGTGGCATGGAAGAGATGTCTAGGACTCGACGAAGGAGTATCGGTTGAGATACGATTGTATGAAGAGTCACCAAGTCAACTCAAGAAGCGAGTCTCAAGTTGAAGTGACAGGATGAGTCTTACCATGATTGGAGCGGACTCAAGTCACCTGGGAATAAAAGGATCGCAATGTCAAGTCAAGACAATGAAAAGAATCCGTTGCGTAAGTCAAGGAGTTTACTTAAATAAGTAATACTTCCATGTCCGCCATGTCTTAAAGTGCTCACCCCAAAAGCGTGCAAAAGGAATAAACCAATGGGAAGCACTCGCACCTCGTGTCGATTCTCGAAAAGTCAACATTCATTTAATACGAGGAAATGCAACATCAAGGGCTGCAAAAAGACAAGCCAACGAACACAAGTGATTTTTAAGAAATCACCTATCTCTTCAACGGCCGGATTTTTGAAAGTTCACTATAAAAGGAGGAATCTCATTGAGAGAAGGTTACCCGAACCACGAACAATCAAGCAATTATTCAAATCAGAACCCGTGCAATATATTCTCAAGTTATTCAAGCAAATCCTCAAGCCTAAAACTCAAGAAAATCAATCCAACACTAAGCCGTGAAGGAAAGACAACTTCAAACTGTTGAAGAGGAAACTTTTGAAGAATCAAAAGGGGTCTACATTCCAAGGAGGATTGTAGAAAGGTTCAAGTCGAACCAGTCTCAAGTTATTTGAGGGCTTCGTGATCAAATCCAAGAAGCTTGATCAAGTAAGGCAAGTAACAAGCGCCACCCCGGAAGAAGGCGAGCCTCGGACGAGAAGCGGTTTGTGTGACCAAGGCATCTCCGGTGATCGAGTCCCAAAGGAGCAAGTCACCGTGTGATCAAGACTTGTATCCGGGTGATAACCACTTTGTACTGATCAATACCTAGTGGATTCCTCCAGGAGTTGGAGAAGAGAGGAGTAGAAGAATTACCCCATCTTCGAACCTCTATAAAAATTATTGTGTCATTTACATTTCAACATTTTATTTATGCATATCATTTTATATCTGCTGATAATTTGCTATCCAACTGATAATTAACAAAGTGCTAAAATCAAGTGTTTAAAACAAAGTTAAACCTAATTCAAGGGTGTTAAGTCTTCCGCTGAAAATCTCATCACAAATGACCCAAGTTAAGGTTTAGACTAAACAACGAGTTATTCTATCAACGGCTCAATCGAGTCTGAGTGGCTAACTCTGTTTGGTTAACTAACTTAGCTGTCCCCCAAGGACTTAGCTGTGTATTTAACTCTGTAATATTTTAAAAGGACTAAAATCAAAAAGTTAGTAAGGTTTATTCAACCCCCTTCTAAACCTTACTCACACCCCTTGGGACCTACAAGTGGTATCAGAGCGGTTGGTTCATTGAGCCTTCCGCACTGGTTACTGAACTAGATCTCCAATCTTTCAAAGAAGTTTTTAAACACTTGCTCTTTCAAAACTATTTTTATTCAAAAGTTATTATCATGGAAGCAAATTTGACACGCATTTCTATGTTCACTATTGAGGAATTTGATGACTGAAAATTCGCATGCGGACTCATCTATCTGCTTTACATGATGAAATGTGGATAGTGATAGAGGATGGGCCACCGCAAATCGAAAGTGAACACGGTTGTAGAGAGCGGCCCAGAATGGCGAAGGAGAGGAAGGCTGCTGCTGAAGCAAGACCACCCTGGTTGAGAAACCAAGGACCGAATGGACAAACAAGGACGAGAAGAAGATACAACTTGGACAATGTGGCCAAGGACACACTTTACAAAACCTTGGACAAAGCAATGCTCAACAAATTCAAATCTTGTCAAACTCGCAAAACGATTCTCGGATAAATTAACTTTAATTTGTGAAGGATCTGAGCAAATTAAAGAAAACAAATTGTCTGTTCTTTGTACAAAAATTTGAAAACTTTAAAATGCTTGCGGTGAAACCTTGGATCACCGGATGCTCAATTCTTTGAAATCACAAATGAATTATCAAAGACTTGGAAAGAATATACACAGAAGGAGATGTGTATGAAGATTCTAAGAAGCCTCCCAAAATGAATGGGAAATGAAGGTCATGGCCCCGAGACATTCAATGAACCTCACAATAACATCCAATCATGAGCTATTCTCGGACCTCAAAGCCTACGAGTTTGAGCTGAGAAGAAAAGATCAAGAGGAGACAGTTGTACCCAAAACAAATTGCACTTATAGTCAAGGATGGGAAAAGAGCGAGGCCAAAGAAATCATTGACCAGGAGGAGATTGCCCGATGGTTAAAAG
Source organism: Rehmannia glutinosa (assembly GCA_016081115.2). Classification (NCBI taxonomy): domain Eukaryota; kingdom Viridiplantae; phylum Streptophyta; class Magnoliopsida; order Lamiales; family Orobanchaceae; genus Rehmannia; species Rehmannia glutinosa. The sequence continues at coordinate 104,376 of JABTTQ020000371.1, read as the reverse complement.
ATTCAACAAGTTCTTCAACAAGAACTACAAGAGAAACAAATGTGAATCCTCCGAGAAGACATTCACTCCTCCAAGTCAAGGAAGATAGGCCACCCAAGAGAGTGAGCATCAAAAGGTTGAATATCGAGAGAGCGATAACCCAAGAATGGAAAGAGCTTATCAAAGAGCCGAAAACCCGTGTTGGAATCCGTAGACAACCAGGACACTTTGCTATTGATTTGTCCATACCACGTAGTCAATAAATACAAGAATGAAGAAGAAAGAAGAGTCTTGAGAGAAAGAAGAGTCTTGAGAGAAAGAAGACAAGAAAAGAAAAAAGCTATGTTGGTCAAGAGATCACGAGACACGGCTAAGTTAAAAGAAGCGGCGGACTCGAGAGAGTAGTGAAGTTGACTACTCAAGTGATTCTCAAGAAGAAGTAATGATCCGTCTAATGGCTAAAGAACAAGATCAACCCGACCAAGAAGATGAGGTACACTCTAACTCATCTCACTCGGTTCTAGTGATAGTGATTGTGACACACACACTTCATCACCCACTGATCTTTATGATTCATTAGGCAAAATGATGAAAGACTTTGAGCACATTAAGTCCTCACACACACTATTAAATGAGGAAAACGGCCCGACTTAAAAGCCAAAACTCACAAAATGACTAAGGAGCCGAGTACTCTAAGTCACATAGTTGATGAGAACAAAGAGTCAAGGTGAGAATGCTAAACTAATAGCAGAGATAGCTGCTATAGAAAAGAGGAAAAATGATCTCAAAAATGTGATTGCTTCATTCACAAAGGCATCTAAATCATTGGATGACCTTATTATGAGCCAAAAAGAGTGTGGAGATAAGACAAACATAGATTCAATTCCTTTGTGCACAAATCAAACTTCCAGTGATCTTAGAAAAAGGATCTTCAAGTAATGAAGCATCTCAAAAACCTAAGACACCAAGTGTTGCACCCACATTCACTCCAAAGCACAATCACAAACAAACCGGCCTTGGATATAAAGGAAAAGGAAAACAACCGATTGAGTATCTTTGAGGACAGTGAGAAGAAATCCAAACAGAGTTCCTCAAAGAAACTCCAAATAGGAAGTACTCAGTAAAAGAAAAACGAGCTACCGAAAACCCCGAAGTTCTATCAAAGAAACACAAATGATGGGAATGGTAGAAATTACCCAAGCCAAGCTGATTGGAATAATGTGAAATATCAGCAAAGACCTATGGAATATATGCCCAAATGGCAAAGGCCTAGAACTCAACAAAGGTCATTCCAAAGGCAAAAGAGCTATCATCAAAGACACATATGCACCCAGGCACTACACTCGAAAATATCACACAACTACCCAAAGAAGGCAATTGCTAAAACACACACACACAGCATACGGACAAAAGAGACAGTTGTATGAACCTAAAGCCCCCAAGCAATTTGCCAAAGTGAATTATGATTATGGCACATAAAGATGGCAACCTCTTAGAGTCGATCATTTGGCTATAGGTTGGTTGGATCATCTTACAACACTAACCCCTCGGACCCGCATAAGCATGGGTACCTAAAACTAATTTCCTTGATTACGGGTTCAAGGAACAAGTGAGTGCCAAGGAACCTGGTACATGGATAGTGATTGTTCCGGACACGATAGGAAACAAGAAAAATCTGCCAAAATTCAAGGAGATTAGAGGCGCAAAAGTCATATTTGGAGGAAATGAAGCTCGAGGGAGATTAGAGGAACTAGATCCATAAAAAAATGGTTTAGAAATCACGATGTTGCATACGTTGAAGGCCACAACTTCAACTCAAGCATCGACCAACTCGTGACAAAGGCTATAATGTTGGATTCAATATGGGAGTGTGCTAAATCAAGGACACCGAATCAAATGAAGTAGTGTTGCAAGGATCCAAACAAAAGAACATGTATGTGGTAGATTGGTCGATTGCCACACCAAGCACTTGTCTACTAGCAAATAGCACAACCGAATCAAGTTGGTGTGGCACAAGAAGAGTCGAGTCATCCGAATTTCAAGACAATTAACAAGCTTGCAAGGAGTAATCTTGTAGAAAGACTACCGGACTCGATGTACAAGAAGGAAAGTGTTTGTGATGCATGCCGGATGGGAAATCGATCAAATCATCATTTAAGGAGAAGTCTAGTTCATCTTCAACAAGGATATTGCATCATTGCATATGGATCTATTTGGTCCAGATTGAGCCACCAAAGATAAGTGGAAAGAAATACACCTTAGTGGTGGTGGATTATTATTCTAGATACACTGGACAATATTTTTGTGCAAAAAGAAGGAAACTTTGCGAAGTTACCTCAATCCGATGAAAAAAAAGTTCAAAATGAGAAGAGTCAAACCATTATTAAGATAAGATCGATAGAGAACCGAGTTTGTCAATGGAATAATAACTCAAGATTGTGTTGAAAATGATATTGCTCATGAATTATCTGCGGACAAAACTCCAAACGAGAATGGAGTAAAGAAAGAAGAAAAGAACTCTCAAGGAAGTCTAAAGAACCATGTTAGCAAGTGGGCCGCTAAAAGATTTTGGGGTGAAGCCATCAACACCGCATGCTATACTCAAAATAGATGCATGATCAATAGACAAATGACAAAGACTCCTATGAAATATGGACAGGAGAAATCCAAATGTTGGATACTTTAGAATATTTGGATGTAAATGCTTCATCCACAACAATTGCAAGGATAATCTAAAGGTTTTTAATGCTAAAGTGATGATGGTATCTTTTGGGATACTCAAAAAAAGTAAAGCCTATAGAGTGTTGAATAAGAGGACTATGGTCACGAGAAGAGTCTATCCATGTGGTTTTTGATGAACCTAATGTAAATGGAGAAGACATTGAAGAGTTAGTGATAAGTCAATCAACCAACTATGCGAGAAGAGTCCCTATGTTGAAGGCGGAAGTTTTGGAGCAATCAACCAAGATAAAGATGAGACTGGCCGAGTCTCAAAGACAGTGGAGAATCAGTAGCTAAATGATGATGAAAAAGATGCTCAAGACAACACAAATGCAAGGCGACTAAAACCCACTGATTTACTTCAACTTTGATGTGAGATGGATGAGAGACCATCCACGAGCTAGTTATTGGAAATGTAAGAGATGGTGTAAGAACCGCATCCAGAGCTCGGCAAGAAGCAATGTTCACTTGTTTTATTTCCCAAATAGAACCAAAAGATGTGTCCCAAGCATTGGGTGACACACATTGGATTCAAGCCATGCAAGAAGAGTCAATCGGTTTGAAAGAAACAAGGTATGGGAATTGGTGCAAAGACCAACCCATCAAAATGTTATTGGCACAAAATGGGTTTTGAAACAAGATGAAGGGGAAGGATCTGTGGTAAGAAATAAAGCAAGATTGGTAGCCAAAGGGTATTGCCAAGAAGAAGGAATATATTTTGATGAAACATTTGCTCTGTTGCAAGATTAGAAGCAATAAGGATGTTTCTTGCCTATCTTTGCACACAAAAACTTTATTGTATATCAAATGGATGTGAAAAGTGCATTTTTAAATGGATTGTTGGAAGCAGTCTATGTTGAGCAACCTCCAGGTTTTGAGCGAGAATACCATTGGAGATAAGGTGTACAAGCTCAAGAAAGCTCTATATGGATTGAAACAGGCACCTAGAGCATGGTATGACACATTATCTCAATTTCGACAGATAATGGATTCACCAAAGGCAAAGTGGACAGAACACTCTTCGTAAATTCAAGATGGAGAGAGTATATCTTGCTTGTTCAAATATATGTGGATGATATCATTTTTGGATCCACAAACAAAGAGTCATGTGATAAGTTCTCAAACCTCATGCAAGGCAAATTTGAAATGAGCATGATGGGAGAGCTGACATTCTTCTTAGGACTTCAAGTTAAACAGCTGAAGGATGGAACCTTCATAAGTCAAACAAAGTACACCGAGATCTAATGAAGAAATTTGGTATGGAAGATAAGTCTTCTATGAAAATACCAATGGATACATCGATCAAGATGGACATGGATGCGGATGGCAAGCCTGTGGATCAAACAAGATACGAGCACTTATTGGATCATCTGCTTTATCTAACAGACAAGGATGCCGGACATCACCTTTGCGGTAGGAGTATGTGCAAGATTCCAATCTGCTCCAAAGGAAAGTCACATGACTCGCAACTAAGAGAATCCCGAGATATTTGAAGGGATGCCAAGAAGTTGGCTTATGGTATCCAAAGGAAGGTGGATTCAAGCTAATTGGTTACTCGGACTTTGACTATCTTTGGATGTAGAGTTAACGGAAGAGTAGTACTTCGGTACATGTCAAATGCTTGGAAACAGATTAGTTTCCTGGTTTAGCAAGAAGCAAAACTCAATAGCCACATCCACAAATTGAAGCAGTACATAGGCTTGCGACAAATACCATTGTGCCCAAGTCTTATGGATGAGACAACAACCGAGAGATTATGAAATTGAAGAAAAAGAGATTCCAATTATGTGTGATAACACAAGCGCTATTGCAATCACTCGTAATCTGTGTTGCATTCAAGAACAAAACACATTGATGTCGATATTATTTTATAAGAGATCATGTTGAAAAGAAAGACATCACTTTGGAATACATCTCAACCGATAAACAAATTAGGCGACATATTCACAAAGCCCTTATGTGAATCAAGATTTGAAGAGCTTAAGCATGAGCTAGGGTTAATTGAAGCCGAGTTGACACTCGGAATACTCAATGAGAAGAGATGAAATATAATAAGATGAAAACATAGCAGATCTTATAAATCACCAAGTGAATCACCAGATCGGAAAGTCACCAGATTGAGTTAGGCTGACAAATGAGTCACTATACGAATAGAGAGAAGAAGAGTTGAGTCGGCTAAGGAGTAAGAGTCACTTATGAGCTAAGTGACAAAAACGCTCGTCGTTTTTAATGAGCGGGAATATTTTTAAGGATGACGTCGGCGTAATAATGACGGGTATAGTCAAAAGTCGCAAGAAGCATATGATTGGATATAAATGCTGCCGCATTAAATGCGAGAAATTAAATGCAATGTGACGTGCTAAATCTGAACCGTTGTTCTTGATCAATATTTCAAAAACCAAAAACACGTCCTTTCATAACCCATATACACTCATTCTTTCAGTTTTCTCTCTCACACTGATAACTGTTCATCTTCAAAATAAGAAAGCAAATCTCTTTTCTCTCTCGAAACCCTACCTGTTCTCAAAGCAAGTTCGTCTAGATTTAATCAGTAAAACTCTCCAGAAATGGCACCAAAGACAGATTTTGTCAAGTTATCAAAACAAATCCACACAGATCAATCCGTGGATTTTGAAGGCATGATTAAGCGGGGTTAATATGAAACCCTTGTGAAGAAGATAGCGGATAAAATCGAAAATCCGGATCAAGCCATTCCTCACGTTGGAATTTTTGATGGCATACGTTGAGGAGGTCGCACAATTTTACGTCAACGCCGAGGTGCGGGGACGAAGGGATTAAGTCTTCCGTCCCACCGCAAGGACATTCTAATCACTGCAGGACCTTGCGGAGCAATCGTTTATTGTCGCGGAGGCCATGCCGAGAGATATATGAAGCCGATGTCAACTTGGTCAGCCGCATGGAAGAAGTAGCCAAACCCAATGTCTTTGCAAAAGTCGTCTACACACCGAAGAAAAACTATGAAGGACGATTATCACAAATCGATGGATATCGTCACAAAGTGTGTCGACATGAGGTTTGGAAGCTTCAATCACCTGTCCCAAGACCAAGTTGATCTTCATGGCCGTGATCATGCAAGGGAAGAACGCGTTAATTGGGCTGAGTTTGTATACAAGCAGACTTTGCGAACGTTGCGAATAAGTCGTTCAAGGAGGATGGATCCTTTGGAGGATCGACGGCTATGGCCTAGTTATTGGCCATTTGATGGAAGTGAAGGGCATTCCCTTCAAAGATGGAAAGTCCTTCCATGTGAACAAGAAGATGTTTAGGGCTAACCTCTCGGGAGCCCGAAAGAGCCCATGCGAAGAGGGGTCGACACCAAGTGAGGGGGGAATCACACACCGAGGAAACAGCTTGTTGCCTCTCCTCCAAAGAAGAAAGCTGCCCATGCGTGCACTGAAAGAAGATAGTTGCCCCTGCAAAGACAAAAGACGCACTTTTGCCCTGCACTGAGTCACCCGCCCGAGCAAAATAGTGTCTCCCGCTTCCACGCAAATTGTGAAGCGGAGAAGAAACCCCAAATACCTTCTCCGACCATCAAAAAGAAGAGGACTCGCAAGCCTAGAAAGATAGCTCCTCGATCAATGAAAGACGCACTTTTGCCCCGCTGCCAAGGAAAGCCGAGGAAGAAGTATCCGAACTAACTTCCTCTAGTAAGGACAAAAAGAAGAAGAAGAATCACCAAGCTCTCGAGCTTGAGAAGGCAAATGAGTCCGCCACTCGGCCTAGAAAAAGTCTCGAGACCCATTGAAGTAGTGCGAGTCTCCAAAAATTATTGATGAAACAACCAAGTCTGCTGAGACCGATCAACAGAGGCAAATTGAAGACCAGTGTGGGACAATGGTTTGAGGAATAAGAAGCAACGGAGACAAAGAGAATCCCCTGTTGACAGGATCGTGTCTTCACCGCCCGATCTTTGCTTTGAAGGAGCCGAGCGGCGAGTATGTTGCATTCCATTCCTGAAAAGGAAGGGCAACAAGAAGAGGATGAAGATGATGATGTGATAGTGGTTTCTCCTGTGTACCCGGACATTCGGCGTCGTCTGCGTGAATGGCGAGCATGGAAGTGAGTCACTCGAGGGTGCGGTTTGAACGCCGCTCAATTCATTGAGGAAGAGGAAGAATTGTTGAATTTCCTAGGATTTACCACCGTGGTTCCGGCACTTAATAAAGATAACTGCCTGGATATCTTGCATATCTTCAAGGAAAAAGAAAAGGAGAGATTAGCATAGGAAGTCAAGCTTGTGAGAAAGCCATCATTTGTCCTCTCACACGAACCAAATGACCATATTTATCCTCATCTTGACATGCTCTCGACAAGAATGAGGAAATGGACCCCATTCTTTGCAGAAAAAAGTTGGACATGCAATAAGCCATGCGAGAATCCACATTGATGCATGAGAAAGAGTCGATGGAAGGACCAGGAGAGTCTTCCAAATCACAGTGAGATCGATCCGTTGGGAGTGGTACAACATTGCCACGATTATTGCTGCAACCACTTCCCCGCTTCACTCGGAGGACGGATCTAAGGGAATTGGCGATGACACTGGGAACTTGGGCACCCAAGTTGAGCTAACCCCTGTTGAAGGTGTCTTACCACCTGCCCCCACGGCTGAGCACTCAAAGGAAGCGGCCGGAGTCCGGAGCAGAGTGACCCCAACATAAGTCACTCACCGGTGCGCCAACCGAGGGGAAACTCACTCCACCGCGGCTAGGTCGAGGATCTTTGCATGATGACTCCACAATGCGAGAAAGGAGGCGAAGTGGAGAAGGAAAAAGAAATAGAACAACAACAAGTTGTCATCGACGAACCTCGGACGATTAAGTCTGCCTCGATTGAAGTGCCAACGGCTTTGCGGGGTGAGGACGCTGCGTGCGATGCGATCGAGGCTCGGATGGATCTGCCGGAGTTAGCACTATGGGCACCGAAAGTGCAATCCACGGAGTTGAGACTCTGTGGATGCCACCTGCGAAGACCCTAAGACACTGCGCTATCGAAGGGATTGTACAAGGCCCCACTGCAGTTGAGACGCATGAGGTAATGAAGGCCTAAGGGAGGTTGAGACTTCCCTAGGTAAAAATCAAGGAGATAAGAGCATTTCCTCGAACATAATTGCTGATTCGAGAGGAGGAAATCAACGCTCTTCATGACTCCCGGATGATCCTGAAACAACATTCTTGGGATCCGCAGATGAAGCCGAGTCAACCCCGCGAAAAGGACTCAACCGAGGATGTTCTACCAAGTGCGAGCAAACCAAAATTCAAGGCTAATGATGAACCAAATCCTCGGCTTCATCATCTTCCGATGACGCTGATGGTGCGGTGAGGACACGCCAATTCATTTAGCGTAAAAACACCGATGCCGAAGAAGGCTGTTAAGACGATTGAGGCTCGGTCGATTAACAACCCTCACACAAGGCCCAATCAAACCGAAGTCATCTGCGCAGCTCCCAAAGTTGCGGCAGAGTCGACTCAACAAGGCACATCACAAGCTCGAACGATCGTACATTCCATACCTTACGTTCGTGATTATGCTTTCAAGAGACTTTTCCTTTTTCAACAGGTTGAGGTGCCTGACCTTGTAGAAGAAACAACTCGTGAGAGGAAATGGTACCACAAACCTGATCCGGTGATTTCCACCGACTCCATTGTCTAGCGAGTTCGATTTTGATGTTTGCTTGGCCGCCAGAGACGAGGTAACAAAGAGAGGTGCGTGAAGTCTTCAAGACTATTCTTGGAGATATTGAGAAAATTGAAAGTCATTGAATTTGAATGACTTGAGAGTAATTTTTTGGTTACATTCAATGTTAGCTCGAATGTTCGTGGTTGTAACCTTCTCTCGAGTGATTCCTCGGCCTTTTATAGTGATCTTTCAAAAATTTGCCCGTTGAAGAGATAGGCTTATTTTTAAAAGACACCTGTGGTCGTTGGCTTGTCTTGTTGCATCATTGGAATTGACATTTCCTCGTATGAATGATTCTTGACTTTTCGAGTTCTCGACACAAAGTGCGAGCTTCCCATTGGTTTATTCCTTTTGCACGCTTCTCGGGGTCGAGCACTTTAAGAAAGGCGATATGGAAGTATTACTTGTTTAAGTAATTTCCTTGACTTACGTAACGGATCTCTTTCGCTTATCTCAACTTGACCGCATTTTCTTAACTTCCCCTGTGACTTCGAGTCGACTTCCAATCATTGGATGACTCTTCTCGTCACTTAAACTTGAGACTTGGCTGTCTTGAGTTGACTTGACCGATACTTCACTCACCAATCTCGCTTGCACCTTGATCGAGTTCCCTGTCTTCTCTTCTTTGCCACACTCACCGCCTCAAATGAGTCTTCCTTCTAGTCTCCATTGTCTTCTTGCATGTTCGGGCATAGGCGACTTGACTCACCGACCACCCTATCTATTACAATGCAATTTACAACAAAAATGGGGTGCCAACTTTCTATTCTAAGTTTTATATCGCATTCATCAAAATCTAAAAGTAATTTCCCAACAAAGAGGATGCAAGACAATATTGACGAGAATGCATGCCTCTCATACCACCAAATGGAATCAGCTGCGAGAATTTCACAAGAAAGAACTTCTCGTGTAGAGGAGAGTATGAATGACAAGTTCACCTCCTTATGGGTGAGATGAAACTGGTGGCGCTTTCATGATGATGCCAAAACTTAAAACATTCATACAATAATTAAACGAAAAGATACGTCGGACAATGTAGAATCACGGAATGTATGCGTAGAATCAATCTTTTATTGATCATAACATTCTTGTTCTTTACACAAATTGTTTTTACGAGTGTATCAAATCTTAAACGAACTTAAGGTAATCATGATGTTCTATATCTACGCAAGTATGGAAATTATACAATTTTTATTCGATGTACAGAAGACTTACATAAAGATGTATTTACATAGTAAAATACATGAAGGGGTGGACAACAACACTTCATCTCCTTCGCTGCCTCCTTCTTTCCTCTTCTTCAGCTCTGTCATCTTCTAACCTTTTTCTCTTCTTCTCATCTTCAGCCGCCTTCTTTTTCTCATAAGCCTTTCTGGCAGCTTCATCTCTTCTTTTTCTTTCTTGTCTTTCCTCCCATAGCTGAGTTTGTCTTCTATTTTCTTCTTCAATCCTCTTCACATACTCAGCATTGTTTTTAGCCACTTGTAGGTTAGCTACTTCGTCGAATCCAACCCAATAGATCCCCCTTTCTTGCCTGGATCTATGTACTCAATGTTTTTGGGCGAGGTCTAGGTCCAAACCTCTTCCTCCACCACTCGCTTCTTCCTCTTCCTTTGGGCGTGTCTTTGTCTGGGGCCTTCTTTTTCCCACTGAGTGACTAGCAGAGTATGCCGATGAGTCTGCTGCTGTCAGCCTTCTTCACATAGTTTGAGACCTTTTTCCCAAGATAAATCCCGTGCTTGAGCCATGGACATATTTGCGAAGTAACCTTGAGATGTGAGTGTCTTGAATTCATCAACGTGATCTTGGCTCGGTTCCGACATCTAAAATGGCATAGGTGTCTGTCATTTGGAATGCCTCCATGTTGTTTCCGAATATCCATAACTCGGGCATCCATCTTTACTTCCACTTCCTTCATCCATGCTTCAACTATCTTTCTCTTTTCGGCCATGGGTACCGCAGAGTGTTGGAGTGGCGAGTCATCGGGAGTTTCTTGATGATATATCACCGTGACAAGACCTTGTTGGGGGTTCTAGCAATCATCAATGTCATATCTTTCGAACCTTCCCCCTTAACAGATTTTCCTTTCTTCTCTTCTCTCTTTCCTCAATTGTCTTTCCTTCACAAACAAGCGTCATCCTTTTCGATTCGAGATCCTTTCAATGCCTTTAGGTATTCCTCTTCCCCTTTTTGGCATCATCAAAGGAGAGAGGAACCCTGAAACAAGCTAGCAATCATGAAGTCTAAGCGGATGATAGCGAGTTATGCTTGAATCTGGCTGCAGAGTATCTTTGCCGCACGGAATTCGGAGTGGGTGGCGTTGGATTCACTGCTACATCTTGCTTCATTTCAGCCATGAGGAGGCTAAACTTGATCTATGTTCTCCTCTACACGCAGAGCTCTTTCTTATTATATTCACGCAGCAATGCATCTCTATGGTGTGAGATTCGTGCATTCGTTCGATGTGCTCTTGCATTCTTGTCTTTGCATCAGCATTCTCGGCCCGCCGAGACTAGCAATTTATTGAACAATGTCCTGAAATATCGAGCTTGTTCTCACGCGCATGGTCTACCGCTTGTTGTTGCCACCATTCCCGGATCGACAATTATGCCTCGCAGATTGGCGATGGGTTTGCGTCTCGTTATCCAAATTAGCATGTCTAGTGAGGCCTGGTGCCTCTCCATCTTTTCTATCTCTACAAATATGGCCTTGAAAACTTCCCGAACCTCGGTATCACTGCCTCACCACCAAGGCAAGGCCAAAAGTCAAAGTCAAAGTCTGGGACGATGGTGTCTGTTGGAATAACGGGATCGGAGTTTATGGAAGCGTTCTTGATCTCTAGCCGATTCTTAAGGAAGGTCGGTACTTCCCGAGAGAGAAGGGAAATGATTCTACAAAAGGATCATCACGGCAACGGAATCGCTCAATGACAACTTGTGCTCGTGAAGTTCCCGGTGGAGTCGATCCTGCTGCGGCTGAGGAGCCCGCACGATTGACTGTTTTGAGATGTGGTCCATTGTGAAGTTGACCCGACTTGCCGATCCTCGCCTGTCTTAACACCTTCGGGTCTCCTCACCGGTTTTTCCACATGAGTTGACCGGTCCTCGACCATATCGGAAGCTTCATCGGACGATAATGAGATTTCCATGGGTGGCTCATCATCAAAATTAAATGTTTGGCGAGTAGCCTTAAGGTCGACTTACTCGTGCTTGGAAGAACATCCTCACCGAGTCTTTTGGATCGGCAATAGGGGATGACTCGGCAAATCTTCACCTTCGGATCCCGAAAAGGTTACATCGGGGTATCTTGGGAATCGTGAAGAGCACTTATCTCCTTTTCGGATGGATCAATGATAGTAGGAGGGATGTTCTCAGTGCGTCTGTCTCTTTACACCGAGAAGTCTCAACCTCCCGTTGGCCTTCATTACCTCCTGCGCAGTCTCAATCGCAGCAAGGCACTGGACGATCCCTTCGACAAAGGTCGCTTGGGGTCTTCGAGGTGGCATCCATCGAGTCTCAACTCTATGGATTGCACTTTCTTCGATGCCCATAGTGTTAACTCCCGTGTCGTTCCTTCTCGTGCCTCGATCGCATCGCGGCGTCATTGGCTGCAGAGCGCTTGGCACTTCAACCGAGACATCTTAATCGCCTGCGAGCCTCGTCGACAACTTGTTGTGTATTTTGTTGTTCCTTCTCCACTCCACCTCCGAGATTCGTTGTGAAGTCGGTTGCGATCATCCGACCTTCTTTGCGGTGGAGGGAGTTTTCCCTTCGGTTGGCACACCACCGAGTGACTTGGAATGGGGTCACTCGTCTCTAGACTTCCGACTCCCTTTGAGTATTCAGCCATTGGGGCGGGTGGTAAGACACCTTCATTAGGGGTTGGCTCGACCGGGTCCCCATAATCCCGTTTCATCGCCAGTTCCCTTTATCACCTTCTTTCTGAGTGAGCTGGGAAGTGGTGGCAGCGACAACATGGCAATATCTTTGCACCACTCCCATCGGATCGATCTCCAACCGTGATGTGGAAGATTCCCCTGGTCCTTCCAACACTGTTGCTCATGTAGGACCCTGGATTCCTGCATGGCTTGATGCATCTCCAATTCTTCAGAGAAAGCGGCAGGTCTAGATCCTCATCACTCCCGAGAGAGAACGTCGAGATGAGGATGTGTATGATCGTGGTTCCAGTAAAGGGACAAATCTCGGCCTTTTCACGAGCCTCGCCTTCCTCTGTCGATCTCTCCTTCTCCTTGTCCTTGAAGATCCGCAAGATATCTATGCGCTTTTCTTCATCCGCTTGGACCACATTGGTTAATCCAAGAAAGTTCAATAGTTCGTCTTCTTCTTCAATGAATTCCGATCTTTGGAACCGTTCCCGGATCAACTCAAACTTCCATTTTCTCCATTCTCGCATGACGATTTTGGATGTCCGGATATGGTGGGGATAGGATCATCACATCATCATCCTTGTCATCTTCTCCCGTTGTCCTTCGTGCTCGGGGATTGAGGGTAGCAAACTTTGATGCTCCACACCCTCGCAGCGTCTCGTTGAAAGAGGGGATACAACCCCGTCAACAGGAGAGTTTGCTTTCTCGGCGGCCTTTTGTGTTTGGTAATTGCGGACTACAGAAATCTTGATTTGCCTCTGTGATCGGCCAAATGGACTTGGTTTGTTTCATCTATAATTTCTGAGACTCTACTTCTTCAAATCTCCCAGATTTGTTTTTCACCTGAGTGGCGGACTCGGCCCGGTTTCTCAAGCTTGGAACACTTGAAGATTCTTCTTCTTTTAGTCCTTACCGTGAGGGATTTCGCCCTGGATATGGTTTATTCCGAGTCCCCGGTGGCGGGGGCCGGTCTTGTCTTCTTCGAGGAGTCGGCTGTCTCGGCTTATCGGTTCTCCTTTTCTTGACAACCGGAGAAGGTATTTGAGGTTCCTTCTTCGGCTGCAGGTGCGGGCGGGAGACACGGCTGCGGGGCGGGTGACTCGGCAAGGGTAGGGACATCTTTTGTTTTCTTCTTCTTTGTGCGGGCGTGATGTCTTCTTAGCACTGCGGGGGCAACCTTCTTTTGGGGAGAGGAGGAGACAACTGCTTTTCTTCAGACCAGGTGATTCCCCCTCACTCGTGACGGCTCTCTTTGCATATGCCCTCTTACGTGCCGAAAGGTTAGATCGGAACATCTTCTTGTTTCCATGGAATGCCTTTCCATGTCGAAGAGGAACTCCTTTTACTTCCCATCATCCGCCAATTACCAGGCCGTACCCCGAAACCTCCAAACGTGCCATCCTCCTTGAAGGATTTATTCCCAATATTCTAGCGAGTCTCTCGTATACAAACTCAGCCAGGTTTACCTTCTTTTCTTCAATGATCGCAATGGCCATTACGATCGACTTTAGCTTTAGACAAATGGTCAAAGCTTCCAAATTTGATGTCTATGCATTTGGCAACAATGTCCAGCAATTTGTGGTAGTCTTCTTTCAACAGCTTCTTGTTAGCTGTGTAGACCACCTTCGCAGCACAGTCGGACTTGACTACTTCCTTCCAAGCAGCAGCCAAGTTAACATCAGCTTCAAAAATCTCCGGCACTCCTTCCGCCGGCAACAAACAGTGTTCTGCCAGATCCTTGGCAGTAATGGTGAAAGCTTTTCCGTGAACAGAGGACTTGATGCCCTCATCGTGAACTTCAAAGATTCACGTAGAATCGCGTGCGACCTCTTCCACGTAGGTCATCGGAAACTCCATCGTCAAAAACGGTTTCAAACTTTACTTTTCCAACTTCTCGTGCTATCTTCTTTCACAAGGGTGTCATCGGACCCTGTTTGATCATGCCGTCGAAATCCACAAGAGACCCAAAGTGTGGATTTGCTTTCCCAACTTGACAAAATCATGAGTAGATGCCATTTCTCGATGTTTTACCGAGCGAAACTTTGAAAATGAACTTGAGGATTTGTAGGGTTTTGAGAGAAAATTTCTTTCTTTGCCTTCGAGAGAGATGAACAGTTTTGGTAAAGTGAGAGAAAATCGGACGAAATGGTATAAGTATGGGTTATGAAAGGACGTGCGGGTGGTTTTTGAAATTTGATCAAGATCAACGGTTCATTTTGCACGCCAATTTACACTTAATTTCTCGTATTTAATGCGGCAAAGATTTATATCCAATCATAAGCTTTGTGTGCGGCTTTTGATCAGTACACGCCATAATTATCTTGACGTCATTCTTAAAAAAATTCCCGCTTAGTAAAAACGACTGCGTTTTTGTCACTTTGCTCATAAATGACTCAGCTTATTCCTTAGCTGATTTAACTCTTCTCTCTTTGCACATAGATACTCAAATGTCACCAACTCAACGGTCTGGTGATTCTCCGATCTGGTGATTCACTTAGGCCGATTCAAGAGTTCAACCCTTTTTCATCTTTTCATGTTCCATCTCTTTTCTTTGAGTCTTCCGAATGTCAACTCACCAATTAAACCCAATTCATGTTTGAGTTCTTCAAATCTTGATTCACATAATGGTTTTGTGAATATGCCAGCTAATTGCTTATCAGTTGAGATATATTCCAAGGTGATGTCATTCTTTTCAACATGATCTCTTATGAAGTGATATCTGACATCAATGTGCTTTGTTCTTGAATGCAACACAGGATTTTGAGTGATTGCAATTGCACTTGTGTTATCACACATAATTGGAATTTCCTTTTCTTCAACCTCATAGTCTCTCACCGCCTCATCCATAAGACTTGGGCACAACAGTTGCCCGCAGTATGTATTCTCGTCACCGTGGAGGTAGCTATTGAATTTTGCTTCTTGCTAAACCAGGGAATTAGCCTATTTCAAGCATTTGACATGTGCCTGAGGTACTTTTCCTGTCAACTCTACATCCAGCATAGTCAGAGTCTGAATAACCAATTAGCTTGAATCCACCTTCCTTTGGATACCATAAGCCAACTTCTTGGCTTCCTTTCAAATATCTCAAGATTCTCTTGGCTGTAGTCATGTGACTTTCTTTTGGTGCGATTGAAATCTTGCACATACACCTCTGACAAAGGTGATGTCCGCCCGCTTGCTATGAGATAGAGCAATGATCCAATAAGTGCTCGTATCTCGTTTGATCTCTGAGGCTTGCCATCCGCATCCATATCCATTTTTGATGATGTGTTCATTGGTATTTTCACGTAGAAGACTTCTCTTCCATACCAAATTTCTTCATTAGATCTCTGGTGTACTTTGTTTGACTTATGAAGGTTCCATCCTTCAGCTGTTTAACTTGAAGTCCTAAGAAGAATGTCAGCTCTCCCATCATGCTCATTTCAAATTTGCCTTGCATGAGGTTTGAGAACTTATCACACAGCTCTTTGTTTGTGGATCCAAAAATGATATCATCCACATATATTTGAACAAGCGATATATACTCTCCATCTTGAATTAAGAAGAGTGTTACTCGTCCACTTTGCCTTTGGTGAATCCATTATCTGTCGAAAATTGAGATAATGTATCATACCATGCTCTAGGTGCTGTTTCAATCCATATAGAGCTTTCTTGAGCTTGTACACCTTATCTCCAATGGTCTTCTCGCTCAAAACCTGGAGGTTGCTCAACATAGACTTCTCGCTTCCAACAATCCATTTAAAAATGCACTTTTCACATCCATTTGATATACAATAAAGTTTTTGTGTGCAACATAGGCAAGAAACATCCTTATAGCTTCCAATCTTGCCACGAGGAGCAAAAGTTTCATCAAAATCTATTCCTTCTTCTTGGTAATACCCTTTGGCTACCAATCTTGCTTTGTTTCTCACCACGTAACCTTCCTCATTCATCTTGTTTACAACACCCATTTAGTGCCAATAACATTTTGATGGGTAGGTCTTTGAACCAATTCCCACACTTTATTCCTTTCAAACCGATTGACTCTTCTTGCATGGCTTGAAACCAATGTGTGTCATCCAAAGCTTGTGACACATCTTTTGGCTCTATTTGTGAGATAAAGCGGTGAACGTAGCTTCTTGTTGAGTTCGATTTGGTTTTTACACCTTCTCTTACATCTCCAATGATTAGTTCTCGGTGGATGGTCTCTCGGCCATCTTACATCGAGGTTGGAGTAAGTTAGCTGGATTCGATCGTCTTGCGGTACTGTGTTATTTTGATCAGCTCTCTCATCATCACTTAGCCGCGCAGATTTTCCAAATTTGTCTTTGAGACTCAGCTATCTCATCTTCATCGGACTTATAATTCCAACTTGGCTTCAACATAGGGACTCTTCGCATCGTTGGTTGATTCATTTTTCATCGACTCTTCAATGTCTTCTCCATTTATATTGGGTTCATCAAACACCACATGGATGGATTCTTCTATAACCATTGTCCTCTTGTTGAGCACTCTGTAGGCTTTGCTTTCGTGAGTATCCTAAGAAGATACCTTAATCGGCTTTAGCATCAAAACCTTTAAATTATCTTTGCCATTGTTATGGATGAAGCATTTGCATCCAAATATTCTAAAATATGCAACATTTGGCTTTCTCCCCGTCCAAATCTCATAGGAGTCTTTGTCACTTTTGTTTATCATGAATCTATTTTGAGTATAGCATCTTTGTGTTTATTGCTTCCCAAAATCTTTTAGGCAGCGACCACTGCTTGTCAGCTAACATGGTCCTTGTCGCTTCTTTTTGAGAGTCTTATTCCTTTTCTCGCAACTCCATTCTCAGGAGTCCTTGCTGCAAATAATTCATGACCAATACCATTTTTAGTACAATATCGAGTTATTATACCATTGACAAACTCGGTTCCTGCGAGATCTTATTTTGATAATGGTTTGACTCTTCTCATTTTGGATTCTCTTCATCACCAGTAGTAGTTTCGCGAGTTTCTTTCTTCTTACACATGAATATTGTCCATGTATATCTTGAGTAGTCATCTACTACCACCAAGGTGTATTTCTTCCCACTTATCTTTGGCTGTTCAATCGACCAAATAGATCCATATGTAGCAGGTCTGCAATATTCTTGTTGAAGATGGACATGTCTTTTCTTTGAATGATGATTTGATCTGTTTTCCCATCTGGCATGCATCACATATACTCTCCTTCTTGTATATTGAGTCTGGAAGTCCTTCCACAAGATTACTTCTTGCAAGTTTGTTAATAGTTTTGAAGTTCGGGTGACTTAGCTTCTTGTGCCCACGACCAACTTGATTCGATTGTGCTCTTTGCTAGCGACAAGTGCTTGGTGTTGTAGTTGACCAATCTACCACATACATGTTCTTTTGTGCGCATCCTTGCAACACTATTTCATTAGTTTCAGTGTCCTTGATTTGGTATACACCCATATTGAATCCAACATTGTAGCATTTGTCACAGAGTTGACTTATGCTTAGCAAGTTGAAATTGAGGCCTTCAACATATGCAACATCTGTAATTTCTAATCCATTTTTCTTGATGGATCCAATGCCTCTTATTTCTCCCCGAGCTTTATTTTCTCCAAATATGACTTTTGCACCTCTAACCTCTTTGAATTTTGATAGATTTTTCTTGTTTCTGTCATGTGTCCGGCAAATGCCCACTATCCATGTACCAGGTTCCTTGGCACTCACCGCTCCTTGAACCTCGCAATCAAGGAAATTAGGTTTTAGGTACCCATACTTGCCTTGTCCTGAGGGGTTAGTATTGTAAGATGATCCAACAAACCTATAGCCACATGATTTGACTTTAAGAGGTTGCCATCTATCGATGCCATAATCATAATTAATCTTGGCAAATTGCTTGGGGTTCTAGGTTCATACAACCTGTCTCTTTTGTCTGTATGCTGTGCATGTGTTTTAGCAATTGCCTTCTTTGGGTAGTTGTGATATCTCTGAGTGTAGTGCCTAGGTGCATATGTGTGCTAATGATAGTTCTCATGCCTTTGGAATGTCCTTTCTTTGAGTTCTAGGTCTTTGCCACTTAGGCTTATATTCCATAGGTCTTTCTTTGATAGTTCACGTTATTCCAATCAGCTTGGCTTTCTGGGTACTTTCTACCATTCCCATCATATGTGTTTCTCTTATAGACCTTCTGGGCTTTTGGTAGCTCTGTTTCCTCTTTTCTGAGTATCTCCCATTTGGAGCTTCTTTGAGAACTAATTTCTTCTCTCGGTGTCCTCTCAAAGACACTCAACTGGTTGTTTTCCTTTTTCTTTATAACCAAGGCCAGTTTGCTTGTGATTGTGCTTTGGAGTAAATGTGTGTGCACCATTTGGAGTTTTGGTTTTGGAGATGCTTCATTACTTGAAGATCCTTTTTCCAAAATCACTTTTGGAGATTGACATAGTACGAGAGAAATTAAATCCCAAGCTTGTCTTATCTCTCGCATTCTCTTTGACTCATAATTAGATCATCCAAGGATTTAGATGCCTTAGTGAATGAGGCAATCACATTTTTGAGGTCATTCTGCCTCTTTTCTATAGCAGCTATCTCTGATATTAACTTAGCATTTTCGGCCTTTTAGACTTTTATTCTCATCACTATTTGACTTAGAGTACTCGGCTCCTTAGTCACCGTGAGTTTTGCTCTTGAGTAAGCTGTTTTCCTCATTTAGTAGTGTGTGTGAGGATTTAATGTATTCAAAATCTTTCATCATTTTGCCTAATGAATCATAAAGATCGGTGGGTGATGAAGTGTGTGTGTCACAATCACTATCACTAGTAATCGAGTGTGATGAGTTAGAGTGTACCTCATCTTCTTGGTCGGGTTGGGTTTGTTCTTTAGCCATTAGACGGTCAAGGCTTCTTCTTCGAGTCACTTGAGTAGTCGGCTTCACTACTCTCCAGTCTGCTTGTGTCTTTTGACTTGATTGTCTCGATGTTTACAAGGACCAACATTGCTTTTCTCTTTTCTGTCTTCTTTCTCTCAAGACTTTTCTTTCCCTCTTCATTCATGTATTTGTTGACTACGAGGATATGGGCATTCAATGGCATAGTGACCGGGTTGCTGCGGTTCAAAGATAGATTTTTAACTTTTTGATCAGTTCTTTCCATCCTTGGATTGTCAGCTCTTTGATATTCAACTTTTTGATGCTCTGCTCTCTTGGGTGGTCTTTCTTCCCTTGACTTGGAGGGAGCTGAGTGTCTTCTGGAGGATTCACCTTTGCTTCTTTTGTAATTCTTATTGAAGAACTTGTTAAACCTTTTAACCATCAGTGCGATCTCCTCTTGATCAATGACTTCTTTGACCTCGACTCTTTTGCCATCTTTAACAATTAGAAGCAAATTGTTTTGGGCACGATTGTTTCCTCTTGGTCTTTTATTCTCGGCTCAAATTCGTAGGCTTTGAGATCGAGAATAGCTCATGGTTGGATGTCTTTGATAGGTCCATGGAATGTCTCATGGCCATGACTTTCATATCCCACTCAGTTGGGAGACTTCTTAGAATCTTCATACACATTTCCTTTTGTGTATATTCTTTTCCAAGTGCGGATAGCTCATTAGTAATTTACGTGAACCGAGCATCCGCTTGATCCAAGGTTTCTCCCGCAAACATCTTAAAGTTTTCAAATTTTTGTACAACAACGGATAGTTTATTTTCCTTGATTTGCTCGAGCCTTCACAAATCAAGGTTAGCTTGTCCTGATTTCTTTTGCCGTTTTGCATGATTTGACTTTGTTGAACATGGCTTTGTCTAAAGTTTTGTAAAGAATGTCATTGGCCACATTGTCCAAGTTATATCTTTTCTGTCATCATTTGTCCATTCGACTTTTGGTTTTTCAACCATCGCTGTCCGGGAGCAACATCCTCTTCTCCTTCACCACATGCGGCTCTCCTTGCGGTGTGTTCACTTTTATGATTTGGAGTGGCCCATCTTCTATTACTATCGACATTTCATCGTGTAATCTTTGATAGATGAGCCTCGCATACGAATTTTCCAATCATCAAATTCTTCAATTGTGAACATAGGGATGCGTGTCAAATTTGCTTCCATGATAATAACTTTGTTGAATAAAAGAGTTTTGGAAGATCAAGTGCTAAAACAACCTTTGAAAAATTTGGAGATCTAGTTCGATGACCATGCGGAAGGCTCAATGAACCAACCGCTCCGATACCACTTGTAGGTCCCAAGGGGTGTGAGTGTAAGGTTTAGAAGGGGGGTTGAATAAACCTTACCAACTTTTCGATTTAGTCCTTTTAAAACTTTCGAGTTAATACTTCACAGGTGAGTTCTTGATGGACAACTAAGTTAGTTAATCAAAGAGTTAGACACTCAACACTGACTCGAGCCGTTTTGATGATAGAATAACTTTCGATTGTTTTGACTAAAGACTTAACTCGACCGTGATATGTTTTATTGGAAGACTTAACACCCTTGAATTTGGTTAAGTTTGTTTTAGTACTTGGTTTTAACACTTTTTGATTATCAATTGGATAGCAAATTTATCGTGAGATATTAAAGTAATATGCGAAAATTAAAGTGCTGAAATGTAAATGACACAATAAGTTTTTATAGAGGTTCGAAGATGGGGTAATTCTTCTACTCCTCTCTTCTCCAACTCCTGGAGGAATCCACTAAGTATTGATCAATATACAAAGTGGTTAACAGTCCAGATACAAGTCTTGATCACACAACTGACTTGATCCTTTGGGACTCGATCTGAGATGCTTGGTCACACAAATGGGCTTCTCACGACTCGGCTTCTTCACAGGCGCAACCTTGCTACTACAACCCACTTGCTCAAGCTTCTTGGATTTGATCACGAAGCCCTCCAAAAACTTGAGACTGGTTCGACCTTGAACCTTCCTACAATCCTCCGTGGAATGTAGACCCCTTGATTCTTCAAATGTTTCCTCTTCAACTGATTGAAGTCGTCTTTCCTTCACATGTGAGTGTTGGATTGATTTCCTTCGTAATGTAGGCTTGAGGATTGAATTTGAATGACTTGAGAGTAATTTTTTGTTACAGTTCGAATGTTAGCTTGAATGTTCGTGGTTCAGGTAACCTTCTCTCAGAGTGATTCCTCAGCCTTTTATAGTGATCTTTCAAAAATCTGCCCGTTGAAGAGATAGGCTTATTTTTAAAAGACACTTGTGGTCGTTGGCTTGTCTTGTTGCAGTCCTTGGAATTGACATTTCCTCGTATGAATGATTCTTCGACTTTTCGGAGTTAAACACGTGCGATGCTTCCCATTGGTTTATTCCTTTTGCGCTTACGGGGTGAGACTTTAAGAAAGCGATATGGAAGTATTACTTGTTTAAGTAATTTCCTTGACTTTTGTGCAACGAATCTCTTTCGATTATCTCGACTTGACGCATTTTCTTAACTTCCCAGGTGACTTTGAGTCGACTTCCAATCATTGGATGACTCTTTCTCACTTCAACTTGAGAATTGGATGTCTTGAGTTGACTTGAATGATACTTCACTCAATCTCAATCTCGCACCTTCAATCGAGTTCTGTCTTCTCTTCTTTTGCCACACTCACCGCCTCGCGGAGTCTTCCTTCTAGTCTCCGGTTGTCTTCTTGCATGTTCAGGCATAGGTGACTTGACTCGGCTCGACCCGACCCTATCTGTACAATGCAATTTACAACAAAAATGGGGTGCCAACTTTCTATTCTAAGTTTTACATGGCATTCATCAAAATCTAAAAATAATTTCCCAACAAAGAGGATGCAAGACAATATTGAGAATGCATGCCTCTCATACCACTTTGAAATGGAACTAACTGCGAGAATTTCACAGAAAGAACTTCTGCGTGTAGAGCGAGTATGAATGACAAGTTCAACCTCCTTATGGCCGAGATGAAACTGTTGGCGGCGAATCCAAAGCCACCCGCTCGTAATTTTGAACAACATACTCCACAAAGACTCAAGTAGAACTCACTATCGGCCGATTAGACTTCATGCTCAGCAGGATGTTTCAGGGGTTCCTCTCTCCTTTGATGATGCCAAAAAGGGGGAAGAGGAATACGAAGATGTTGAAAGGGTCGTGGGATGAGAAGAAGAATGAGGCAATTTGAAGAACAGAAGAAGGAGAAAGGAAAAGGCTGTTGAGGGGAAGGGTCAAAGGATATGACCCTAATGTTTCTTTGAAACTCCTCAACAAGGCCATGTCACAACTAGCATAATCAAAACTTCTCGCTCGCGCCTCCAACACTCTATTGTGCCTATGTCTCGAGAAGAGAAAAATCGTAGAAGCGAGGGATGAAGGAGGTTGAAAGGAAGATGGATGCCCGTGTTCTAGAAGTGTTGAAACAATTTGGAGGCATTCCTAGGAAAAGATACCGATGCCATTCCGGATAAGGAGGCGAGCCAAGATCCATTGAAGAGTTTAAAACGCTCGAGTCCGGGATACTTCAAGGATATGTCCATAGCCCAAGCACAGGACTTGTCTTGGGAGAAAGGTCTCGGCGCGTGTGCGAAGAAGGCGACAGACGCCAGACTACTAGCGATCACTCTGCTTTGTCACCTGTTTGGCAAGAAGAAGACTCCGATCAATATACGCCCGGAGGAGGAGGAAGAAGTGGTAGAGGTAGAGGCTTTAAACCTAGACCTCTACCCACAAACATTGAATACGTAGATCCGGGTAAGAAAGAAAGGATCTCTTGGGCTGGGTATGATGAAGTAGCCAATCGGGAAGTGGCTAGGAAGAATCTTTGAATATGCGAAAAGAATTGAAGAAGAGAACAAAAGGCAAGATCACCGTGTGGCATGAAAGTCAAGAAAGAAAAAGAAGAGATGAAGGCTGCGAAGAGAGCTTACGAGAAAAAGAAAGCATCGAAGATGAAAAGAAAAGAAAGAGAGTCAAGAAGAAAGAAGGAGCGGCGTGGGCGATGAAGTGTTGATGTCCACCCCTTCATATATTTTACTATTGTAAATGTATATGTATGTAAGTCTTATGTACGTTGAATAAGAAATCAAAATTTCTATATTTTTGCGTAGATATAGAATGCTATGTTTGCTCTAATACACATTGTAAACAACAATTTGTGTAAAGGACAATAATGTTATGATCAATAAAATTATTGATTCTACGCATACATTCTCTTCTTGCATTTTACGTATGTATCTTTGATGCTTACATTTTGTTTGTATGTTTTAAGTTTTGGCATCATCAAAAAGGGGGAAATTGTTGGGAAATTTATTGTTTAGATTTTGATGAATGCCATGTAAAACTTAGACTAGAAAGTTGGCACCCCATTTTTCTTGTAATTTCTATTGTAATAGATAGGGTTGTATGAGTGAGTCAAGTAAGCAATGCCTGGATATACAAGAAGTCAATCAAGACTAGGAGGAAGACTGTTGTGAAGCGGTGAGTGTGGCATGGAAGAGATGTCTAGGACTCGATCAAGGAGTATCGGTGAGATACAAATCGTATGAAGAGTCGGTCAAGTCAACTCAAAAGCCAAGTCTCAAGTTGAGTGACGGATGAGTCTTACCATGATTGGAGCGGACTCAAGTCACCTGGGAATAAAAGGATCGCATCAAGTCAAGACAAATCAAAAGAATCTATTGCATTAAGTCAAGGAGTTTACTTAAATAAGTAATACTTCCATGTTGTCATGTCTTAAAGTGCTCGATCCCCATAAGCGTGCAAAAGGAATAAACCAATGGGAAGATCGCACCGTGTCGGTTCTGAAAAGTTGAACATTCATTTAATACGAGGAAATGTCAACATCAAGGACTCGCAACAAGACAAGCCAACGAACACAAGTGATTTTTAAGAAATCAGCCTATCTTTTCAACGGCGGATATTTGAAAGTTCACTATAAAAGGCTGAGTAATCTCATTGAGAGAAGGTTACCTAAACCACGATCAATCAAGCAATTATTCAAATCAGAACTTCGCAATATATCCTCAAGTTATTCAAGCAAATCCTCAAGCCTAAAACTCGAAGGAAATCGATCCAACACTAAGCTGTGAAGGATATACAACTTCAAACTGTTGAAGATGAAACTTTTGAAGAATTAAAAGGGGTCTACATTCCAGGAGGATTGTAGAAAGGTTCAGTTGAACCGGTCTCAAGTTATTGGAGGGCTTCGTGATCAAATCCAAGAAGCTTGAGCAAGTAATCTGAAGTAACAAGACACCACCACCGTGAAGAAGGCGAGTCGGACGAGAAGCACCAGTGTGACCAAGGCATCTCCAGACCCGAGTTCCAAAGGAGCAAGTCACCGTGTGATCAAGACTTGATCCGGACCGATAACCACTTTGTACTCGATCAATACTTAGTGGATTCCTCCAGAGTTGGAGAAGAGAGGAGTAGAAAAATTACCCCATCTTCGAACCTCTATAAAAATTATTGTGTCATTTAGATTTCAACATTTTATTTCGCATATCATTTTATATCTGGCGATAATTTGCTATCCAACTGATAATTAACAAAGTGCTAAAATCAAGTGTTTAAAACAAAGTTAAACCTAATTCAAGGGTGTTAAGTCTTCCAATTGAAAATCTCATCACAAACCAAGTTAAGGTTTAGACTAAATAAGTGAGTTATTCTATCAACACTCAACCGAAGTCATTGAGTGGCTAACTCTGTTTGGTTAACTAACTTAGTTGTCCCCAAGGACTTAGGCGTGTATTTAACTCGTAATATTTTAAAAGGATTAAAATCAAAAAAGTTAGTAAGATTTATTCAACCCCCTCTAAACCTTACTCATACCCCTTGGGACCTACAAATTGTTTTCGAGAATAATTTTTAAATGAACTTTCGGATCTAAAAGTCTATTTTTTCATAATAATAATGTTTGTTTGTTGGTTAATTTAAAATGTACTTTATATAGTTGTTTTTGCAAAAGGTTCATTCTAGAGAATACGAGTTGAAGATTATGAAAATGCGAAACGAATTTTTTGCAAGTTACGACATTTGTATTTGCTTTTTTTTATTTTCTATTTTTTTTAAATTTCGACCGACAATCATTTGGCTTAAAAAAAAAAAATTGACCACACAGCCGAAAATCTTGGCTACGCCCATGATTCTAAGAATAGTCTCTTATTATATATTATATAGTATATATATAGATGATAAAATAAAAATAATATAAGAGTAAGAGATAATAATAATAATAATAATAATAATAATAATAATAATAATAATAATAAACAATAATACTAATAATAATAATTGTGAAAGCTATCACGCACGGTTAATCGTCTTGAAACCCACAAATAGCACTTAATAAATTCCTTGATTTATATTTTGAGAATCTAATAAAACTTTGATTATTACTCTACTTTTTAACTTTTATATTGTACTAGTATTCCACCCGTGCGATGCACGGATATATATAAGAAAAATAATTTTAAACTTTTTAGTGATTCTTTTAGTATGGTTTTGAAAGAGGTGGAAAATCCTAATAGAGGTGGGTGAGATAGATTGAACCCTGGAGAAAATTAGTGAAATTAAGTATTAAAGTTTAAACTACTTACGTCACACCCGATCCCTAATTTTTTAGTGATTGTTTTGTTACTATATCGATAAACAATTAAAGGATGTATATAAAAATGATTTTAAATCATGTGCGCTATAGTACGAAACAATAAATCATGAGTACACATTAAAAATATATTTTTAAATTAATATAAAATTTAATTGTACAAATATACATTAAGGAAAAATATCATAAATTCATTTGTTAGGAACCTTTATAGTTATTATCACTATCACGTGTCAAAATTCTAAGTTATTTAGGATTACTAACTCTAAACACAACGAGGATGGAAGTTTATTTGCTAACAACAAAAATATTGAACATAACTTTTTTTTGAAATTTCTTAAGTCAATAGTTTAACTAATTATTAGAAATATATTAAACAAATATATTTATGAATTATAAAACACAATAATCGATCTTTAATAAAACATCTATAAAATATACAATATAAATGTGTATTTCCAAAAGTTTAAAGAAATAATATCATTCGTAATATGACAAATGAAAAATTGATATTGGATAACATACTTTTCATAGAACTTGCAATAATGCAACGTTGATGTGATTGACAATGAATGTCGGCATTTTTACACAATAATCTATATAATTCCAAATTAAAATAAATATAAAATATTTGGTATTATATATATGATGGTTTAAAAATAAAAATAAAAAAGTTATGAAAATTGACCAAATTGAGTTTTATTATCATATTGGACATTTAAAATCATATTTTATATTTCTTCAAAAAAATTATTTTTATATATGGGCTTCAAAGTGCATCAACAATACACTTCATAATACGAAACAAAAGTCTTTTGAGTAGTTGGGCGATTTAAAATATTAAATATAGCCCAACCAAAATGTAAGAATCCAATTACCAAATGGGTAAGTTGGCTTTGTAGTTCATCATTCTTCTTCTAACTCTATTTTCAATCGAAATTTTAAAAGGTGTGCATTTAGCCTACTTACTGACATTTAAACGGAAAAAAATAGCAATCACATAACAATATATGTGTCCGACAACCCTAGCCCCCCCCCATTTTCAACATTTTGTTTCTCTCTCAAAACTTCTTCACTCTAAAACAATCTTTCTCTCGCAAAAATTTGCTAAGAAATGAATCTACTTGTAGGTCCCAAGGGTGTAAGTGTAAGGTTTAGAAGGGGGGGGTTGAATAAACCTTACCAAATTTTCGATTTAGTCCTTTTAAATATACGAGTTGATTCTACATTGTGTCCTTGATGGACAATCGATTTAGTCAATCGAGAGTTAGTCTCTCAAACGCACTCAACCGAGTTGTTGATAGAATAACTCACCGTTGATTCTAAATTAACTCAACTCGTGGTTTTGTTTTATTGGAAGACTTAACACCCTTAAGTTTGATTAAGCAAGAGTTTAGTGCTAGGTTTAGTACTAGTATTATCAAGTGGATAGCAAATTTATCGTGAGATATAAGCGATTAAAAATGCAGAATTAAAGTCTTTGAAGAGTAAATGACACAATGAAGTTTTTAGAGGTTCAAGATGGGGTAATTCTTCTCTCCTCTCTTCTCCAACTCCCGGAGGAATCCACTAAGTAATGATCGGTTTACAAAGTGGTAATCCATATACAAGTCTTGATCACACAAACTTGATCCTTTGGGACTCCCGATCACCGAGACGCCTTGATCACTCGGTGGCTTCTCTTACGACTCGACTTCTTCACAGTAAGTACCCTTGCTACTACTGACTCACTTGCTCAAGCTCTTTGGATTTGATCACGAAGCCCTCCAAAAGCTTAAGACTTGGTTCGACCTTGAACCTTTCTATAATCCTTCGTGGAATGTAGACCCCTTTTCTTCAAAAGTTTCCTCTTCAACTGATTGAAGTTCTCTTTCCTTCACGGTGAGTGTTGGATTGATGTACTTCGTAATGTAGGCTTGAGGATTAATCTTGAATGATTTGAGAGTATTTATGGTTATAGTTTAATTGATTTCTTGAATGTTCGTGGTTCGGGTAACCTTCTCTCGTAGTCATTCCTCGGCCTTTTATAGTGATCTTTCAAAATTTGCCCGTTGAAGAGATAGGCTTATTTTTGAAAGTCATTTGCGTCGTTGGCTTGTCTTGTTGCGAGTCCTTGAATTGCCATTTCCTCGTATGAATTGTTCTTTCACCTTTTGAGTTCGACACGATGTAGTGCTTCCCATTGTTCATTCCTTTTGCACGCTTCTGGGATCGAGCACTCCGAGAAAGGTGGTGTGGAGATATTACTTGTTTAAGTAAATCTCTTGATTTACGTAACGGATCTTTTACGATTATCTCGACTTGATTGCATTTCCTTGCTTTCCCTGGTGACTTAGAGTCGACTTCCAATCATGGATGACTCTTACCGCCACTTCAACTTGAGACTTGGCTTTTCTCGAGTTGACTTGACGATACTCCACTTGGCCGCATCTCACCGCTTCTTTAGTAGAGTTCCGTCTACTCTTCTTTGCCATACTCACTTTGTCTCACAAAGCAGTCTTCCTTCCATCTTGATTGTCTTCTTGCATGTTAGGGCATAGGCGACTTAACTCGGCTTTGGCCGACTCTAATTGTTACAATGCATTTTACTACAAGAATTGGGGTGCCAACTTTCTATTCTAAGTTTTACATGGCATTCATCAAAATCTAAACAATAAAATTCCTAACAATTTCCCCTTTTTGATGATGCCAAAACTTAAACCATTCAAAAATGCAAACAACAAAGATACATACGATAGTGTATTGACATAGAATGTATGCGCAGAATCAATTCTTTTATTGATCATATCATTCTTGTTCTTTTACACAATCAACAAGGTGTATCAGTACATATTTGCCTACACGAAAAATAAAGAATTTATAGCTTTATTACAGAAGACTTACATTGTATGTATTTACATAATAAAATACACGAAGGGTTGACAAAGAACACTTCATCTCCTTCGTTGTCTCTTCTTTCATCTTGTTCAACATCTTCTTCTCTTCTTCTCTTTTTTCTCGTCGTCACCGCCTTCTTTTTCTTTTCATATGCCTTCCTGGCAACTTCATCTCTTCTTATTCTTTCCCTCGTCTCTCCTCCCATAGCTGAGTTTGTCTCTTGTTTTCTTCTTTCTAGTCTTTTTACATACTCGGCGTTAGTTTTAGCCACTTGCAAATTTGCTACTTGGTCAAGCCCACCAATAGATCCCTCCTTTCTTTCCTGGATCCACATATTCAATGTTTTGGGCGAGGCCTGGAGTCAAGCTTCTTCCTCCACTATCCTTCCTCTACCTGCGGCGTATCTTGACTTTGGGGTCTTTCTTTTCCGGTGAGTGACCGGCGGAGTGACCAGCAGAGTGACCGCTGTAGTCTGGCTGCACACGCCTTCTTCACATAACGTGAGACCCTTTTCCCGAAGATACAAGTCCCAAGCTTGAGCCATAGACATATTTGCAAAGTATCCCTCGATTCCGGCGTTTTAAATTCATCAACTGATCGTGGCTCTATCCCGACATCCGAGATGGCATAAGTGTCTCTGTCTCTTTGGAATGCCTCCGTGTTCTTTCAAGATGTTCATAATTCGGGCATCCATTCTTCCTTCCATTTCCTTCATCCCCGCTTCAATTGTTTTTCTCTTATCGGCCATGGATATAACAGTGTTGGAGTGGCGAGTCACGGAGTTTGCCGCTTATAATGTCGGTTGTGACATGACCTTGTTAGGGTTTGTGCAATCATCAAGGCCACATCCGCCGATTCCCCTCAACAAGCTTTCCTTTCTTTTGTTTCAAAACCTCCTCACCGATTTTCCCTCTCAAATTTGCTCCTTTCTTTTTCGACTTGATTTTAGCGCTTTAAGGTATTCCTTTCCCCTTTTTGGCATCATCAAAGGATAGAGGAACCCCGAGGAACATCTTTGGCAGCGCGGAAGTCGAGCCTGCTAATAGTCGGGATTACGCTTCAAGTCTGCTGCGTTGTGCCAAGCGACGGACGATTCGGATCGAGTAGCGTTGGACTCTGCTGAAATCGGCTTCATCTCGGCCGTGAGAAGGCTGAATTTTCTAGTCATGTGTTCTTCCAAACGCTATAGATCATTCGTATTTTGCTCACGCAGTAACTTTATCTCGGCAGCATGAGCTTCATGCATGTGCTCAATATGTTCTCTCGGCTTCGTTTTTGCATCGGCATTTTCAGCTCTCCATACCAGCCAGACTTGTTGAACAATGTCCTCAAGAATCTAACTTGTTCCACATGCATTGTTTCTTCTTTGTTGCCACCATTCCTTATTCTCGACTGTTATGCCTCTCAAGTCACTAAGGTTGGCATCTCTGTTGTCGATCGCATGTCCAAAGAGGCCCGATGCCTCTCATCCGTTCAACCTCAAAGAAATAGTGCCTTGAACACTTCTCGAACTTCAATGATTAACTTCATTGCGGTGATGGCCATACAACATCAAAGTCATAAGCGGTGGAACAATGGTACCGAAGAGAAAACGGGAGCTGATGCGTGATAGCGTGCGCGTTCATTCTCTAACTCTTCATGGAGGTCGGGTACCTCCCGGGAAAAAGGAAAAGATTCTATAAAGATTCATCACCGCCAGCTGGGATTTGTTCGATGATGAGCGGTGCGCGTGAAGTTCTTTTAGGAAATGACCTGCTGCGGCTTGAGGAGCTGCGCGCGTGGTCTCTTGTTGATTGGGTCGTGTTGTGAAGTGGACCCGAACTTTGCGAGCCTCATTTGTCTCAGCGGCGTTGGTCTCGGTGATTTTTCCATTTGAGTAGACGGTCCTCGGCCTTATCGGAGCGTCATCGGACGATGATGAGATTTCCATTTGTGGCTCATCATCAAAGTTAAAGGTTTGACGAGTAGTCTTGGGATCGAGACTTGCTCGTGCTTGGAACATCCGCAATGAGTCTTTTGGATTTGGCATGGGGATGACTCGACTTCTTCATCGCCTTGATCCCGAAAAAGGTTACATCGGGATTATCCTGGGAATCATGAAGTGCGCTTATCTCCTTCTCGAGATGGGTCGATGATAGCGGGAGGGATGTTCTCTACTTGACTTCTTTACCCCCGGGAAGTCTCAACCTCCCGTGGGCCTTCGATCTTCCAAAAGAGTCTCTCTTTGCGAGGCCTTGGTCCTCCTTTTCGACGATGTCGGTTGTCTTAGGGTCTTCAGGTGGCATCCATTGGAGTCTCAACCCCATGGATTGCACTTTCATCGCCAGTGTTAACTCCTGGGCTGGTCGCTTCACGTGCCTCGACCGCATCGTGCCGTCATTAGCGCGTAGGCGGTTGTCACCTCGGTGAGACAGTCTCAATCGTCGAGAGCTTCGTTGATGGCAACTTGTTGTTCTTCTTGTGTTTGTATTTTCTCTCCTTTGCCTCCTTGATTCGTTGTGGAGTCATCTGCGGCATCCTCCGACCTTGCTGCGGTGGAGGGAGTTTCCCCTCGGTTGGCGCACCACCGAGTGACTTGGAATGGGGTCACTCGTCTCCAAACTCCCTACTGTTTTGATTGAATGTTCAGCCGTTGGGGCGGTGGTAAAACACCTTCAATAGGGGTTGGCTGACCGGGGTCCCCTTTGTCCCGGTTCATCGCTGTGTCCCTTATTGCCTTCTTCCGAGTGAGTCGGGAAGTGGTGGCAGCAACAACCGTAGTGGCGATTTCTTTGAACCACTCCCATTGGATCAATTTCACTGTGTTCGGAGGACTCTCCTGGTCCCTCCATCAATCTTTGCTCGTGAAGGATTACTGGATTCATGCAATGCTTGCTTTGCATTTGCAACTCTTACTGTGGCGGCAAAGCATTCTCCTGATCCTCATCAACGCTGAGAAGACATCAAGGAGAGGATGTGTGTGTTACGTGGTCCCCAGATAGGGCGGATGCTTGCCTTCTCACGTGCCTCGGCTTCCTTGCTTTTTCTTTTCTCTCTCCTTTTCCTTGAAAATCTGCAGGATGTCTATGCGATTGTCTTCATCAAGTCTTTGGGAGCACAGTGGTTAGTCCAAGGAATTTTAGCGATTCCTCTTCTTCTTCTATAAACTCGGTCATTGAACTTCCCTTGACTTACTCAACTTCCATTTCCTCCACTCATTATCCGTTCTAGCGGGTTCTTCTTGTGTTTGTTTGTGTGAACTACAATGTGTCGTCGGGTTGCCTCTCTTGATCGCGCTTTCAAAGAGACTTGGCATTTGTTTCATCAACTACATCTCGAGACTCTACTTCTCCGGCTAGCCTCTCGATATCTGCTCTAGCTGAGTGGGCGACTCACCGGTTTCTCCCGGCTCGAGCGCTTGATAATTCTTCGTCTCTAGTTTGTACCGAGGGATTTACGGTTCGAGACGGTGTCCTTTGAGTCTTGGCGGCGGGGGCGATGCCGGTGTCTTTTTTCGAGGAGCAGGCCGTCGTGGCTTCTCGGTTCTCCTCTTTTTGACGATCGGAGAAGGTATTTGTGAGTCCTTCTCTCGACCGGCCGCAGCTGGGCAGGAGACATCTTCTGGCAGGCGGGTGACTTCTGCTTGCAGGGCAGGGGCATGTTTGTTTTCTTTCTTTGCAGGGCGTGATCTTCTTAGCACTGCAGGGCGACTTTTCTTCTCGTTGGAGAGGAAAGCATTGTATCTTCTGGGTCACCGATTCCCCTCACTTGTGTCGACTCTCTTGGCGTAAGCTCTCTTCGTGCGCCCGGAGAGATTTGCTCGAACATCCTCTTGTTAACATGGAATGCTTTCCCATGTCTAAGAGGGACTCCTTTCACCTCCATCGACGGCCAATCACTAGACCATATCCTGGGGATCCTCCAAATGTGCCATCTTCCTCAAGGATTTGTTCCCCACGTTACGCTCGCAGAGTCCAACGTAGACAAACTCAAACTTCAATTTATCTTCTTTTCACTGCGATGATTGCGGCCATTACAATCGGCTTTGCCTTGACAGCCTTTGTCAAAGTCAAATTTGATGTCGATACATTTGGCAACTATGTCCAACGACTTGTGATAATCCTCCTTCAGCTGATCTCTTGTTTGTTCTTTGTATACACTATTTTATCAAGAAAGTCGGGCTTGGCTATTTCTTTCCAAGCATCGGCCAGGTTTACATCGGCCGTTAATCTCGATGTTCCCTCTGCTGGTAGTGAGCAATGTTCGGCCAAATCCTTGCAGAGATAGTCACTGCTTTAAAGTGAATAGATGACTTTATTCCTTCATTGTGAATCTCGGCATTCACGTAGAATTGTGCGACCTCCTCCACATATGTCATCGGGTATTCTAACGTCGAAACGGTTTCGTAGGGCGTTTCTAACTTTTCAGGCGATTTTCTTCACTAGGGTGTCGTCGACCCCCTGTTTCACCATTCCGTCGAAATCCACCGTAGAGGTGTGGATTTGCTTTCCTAACTTGGTAAAGTCATAAGTTGGTGCCATTTTTTAGGATTATATCGAAGAAAAACTCGAAATTGGTTTGAAGATAGATAGGGTTTTGAGAGAATTTTTGCCTTTGCTTTTGAGAGAAAGAAATGAACAGGTTTTAGAAGTGTGAGAGAGAAACGGGCGAAAATGGTTTAAATATGGTTTATGAAAGGGCGTGCGGGTGGTTTTTCAAATGTGATCGAAATCAACGGCTTAGATTTTGCACGCCTATTTAGCATTTAATGTCTCGTATTTAATGCGGCAACATTTATATCCAATCATAAGCTTGGTGTGCGCTTTATGTCATACACATCATCATTATCTTGACGTATTTCTTAAAACATTCCCGCTTAGTCAAAACGATTGCGTTTTTGTCACTTTGCTTATAAGTGACTCAACTTATTCTTTAGTTGATTTAACTCTACTTCTCACAGTTCTCTAGTGACTCATTATCGGTGACTCGGTGTAGTCCGTCTTTCCGATCTGGTGATTTCTTGAAATTTACGTGTTCACTCTTTTTCACCTCCTTTTCCATTTCTTTTCTTTGATTCTTCCGTGTGCAATGTCGACTTAGTTCAATTAACCCCAACTCATGTTTGAGTTCTTCAAATCTTGACTCACATAATGGTTTTGTGAAGATGTCGGCTAGTTGTTTATCGGTTGAGATATATTCCAGGATGATGTCCTTCTTTTCAACATGATCTCTTATGAAGTGATATCGACATCAATGTGCTTTGTTCTTGAATGCAACACGATTTTGAGTGATTGCAATTGCACTTGTGTTATCACACATGATTGGAATTTCTTTTCCTCAACTTCATAGTCTTTCACCGGCCGTATCATCCATAGGACTTGGGCACAACAAGCGCCCGCAATTATGTATTCTCGCACCAGAGGTGGCTATTGAATTTTGCTTCTTGCTAAACCAGAAATCACTTTGTTTCTAGCATTTGACATGTGCCGAAGTGCTCTTCCTGTCCACTCTGCATCGGATAGTCGAGAATCGAATAGCCAATTAGCTTGAATCCTCATTCCTTTGGATACCATAGGCCTACTTCTTGGCTTCCTTTCAAGTATCTCGAGTATTCTCTTAGCCGGCTGTCATATGGCTCTCTTTTTGGAGCAGATTGAAATCTTGCACATACACCTACAACAAAGGTGATGTCCGCCCGCTTCTTTGTGAGATAGAGCAATGATCCAATAAGTGCTCAGATCTTGTTTGATCTACTGTGCTTACCATCCGCATCCATGTCCATTTTGACCGATGTGTTCATTGGTATTTTTACGAAGACTTCTCCTCCATATCAAACTTCTTCATTAAATCTCGGTGTATTTTGTTTGACTTATGAAGGTTCCATCCTTCACTTGTTTCACTTGGAGTCCAGGAAGAATGTCAACTCTCCCATCATGCTCATTTCAAATTTACTTTGCATGAGGTTTGAAAATTTTCACACAAACTCTTTGTTTGTGGAACTAAAAATGATGTCATCCACATATATTTGAACAAGCAAGATATACTCTTTTTGTCTTGAATTACAAAAGTGTTCTATCTACTTTTCTTTTTGTGAATCCATTTTCGGTTAGGAATTGTGACAAAGTATCATACCATGCTCACGGGTGCCTGTTTCAATCCATATAGAGCTTTCTTGAGTTTGTATACCTTATCTCCAAGAGTCTTCGCTCAAATCCACGGAGGTTGTTCAACATACACTTCTTCTTCCAATAAACCATTTAGAAATACACTTTTTACATCCATCGATATACAATGAAATCCTTGTGAGCTGCATAGGCAAGAAACATCCTTATAGCTTCCAATCTTGCTACGGGGCAAATGTTTCATCAAAATCTATCCCTTCTTGTTGGCAATATCCTTTGCCTACTAGTCTTGCTTTGTTTCTTACCACGTAACCTTCCTCGTTCATCTTATTTACGAACATCCATTTGGTGCCAATAACATTTTGATGTATGGGTCTTTGCACTAATTCCCATACTTTATTTCTTTCAAACTGATTCAGACTCTTCTTGCATAGCTTGAATCCAATGTGTGTCGTCCAATGCTTGTGACACGTCTTTGGGCTCTATTTGTGAGATGAAGCATGTGAACACGGCTTCTTGTTGAGTTCTCGATCTTGTTTTGACACCTTCTCTTATATCTCCAATGACAAGTTCTCGTGGATGGTCTCTTAGCCATCTTACATCAGGTTGGAGTAAGTTAGTTGGATTGATCGACTTGCGGTTGTGTTCTTTGTGGTCGACTCTCTCGTAATCACTTAGCGCAAATTTTCCAAACTTGTTTTGAGATTCAGCTATCTCATCTTCTTCTCAATTGATGATTCCACTTCAAACTTGATAGGGACTCTTACGTATGGTTGGATGATTCACTTATCACCGACTCTTCAATGTCTTCTCCATTTACATTTGGCTCATCGAATACTACATGAATGGATTCTTCGTAACCATAGTTCTTTTGTTGAGTATCCTGTAGGCTTTGCTTTCATCCGAGTATCCTGAAGAAGATACCTTCATCGCCTTTAGCATCAAAAGCCTTTAGGTTGTCTTTGCCATTGTTGTGGATGAAGCATTTACATCCAAATATTCTCAAATATGCAACATTTGGTTTTCTTCCATCCAGATCTCATAGGAGTCTTTGTCACCGTTGTCTATTTATCATACATCTATTTTGGGTGTAGCAAGTCAGTGTTGATTGCTTCAAACCCCAAGAAAATCTTTTTGGTAACCCCCGCTTGAAACATGGTCCTTTTGCCGCTTCTTTGAGGTTATGTTCTTCTTTCGCAACTCCATTCTCATTGTGGAGTTCCTGGCACGACGATTCATGACCAATACCATTTTCAATGCAAAATCGAGTTATTATTCCATTGACAAATTCAGTTCTCACGCTCGATCTTATTTTGATGATGGTTTGACTCTTCTCGTTTTGAATCCTCTTCATCAATCGTGGTAGTTTTGTAGAGTTTCTTTCTTCTTGCACATGAATATTGTCCATGTATATCTTGAGTAGTCATCTACTACCACCAAGGTGTATTTCTTTCCACTTATGTCAAGTTGGTTCCATTGGGCCAAATAGGTCCATATGAAGCGATGCAATATTCTTGTTGAGGATGGGCATGTCTTTTCTTTGAATGACGACTTGATTTGTTTTCCTTCCCGACATGCGTCACATATACTCTCCTTCTTGTATATCGAGTCCGGAAGTCCTTCTACAAGATTACTTACGGCAAGCTTGTTAATCGTTTGAAATTCGGATGACTTTCGGCTTTTTGTGCCACAAACCAACTTGATTCAAATGTGCTCTTTGCTAGTAGACAAGTCTTTGGGTGTTGCGGTTGACCAATCCACTACATACATATTTTTCTCATACATCCTTGCAAAGACAACTTCATTTGATTAAATATCTTTGATTTGGCATATACCCATGTTGAATCCAACATTGTAGCCCTTGTCACGAGTTGGATCGATGCTCGATAAATTGAAGTTGAGTCCTTCAACATATGCAACATCTCGTGATCTCTAATCCATTCCTCTTGATGGATCCAATGCCTCTTATTTCGCCAGAGCTTCATTTCCTCCAAATATGACTTTTGCTCCTTTAACCTCTTTGAATTTTGACAGATTTTTCTTATTTCTGTCATATGTCCGGAACAACCACTATCCATGTACCAGGTTCCTTGCACTTTCGCTTGTTCCTTGAACCCGCAATCAAGGAAATTAAGTTTTAGGTACCCATACTTGTCTGGTCCCGAGGGGTTAAATTGTAAGATGATCCAACCAACCTATAGCCAAATGATTTGACTCTAAGGGGTTGCCATCTATCGTGCCATAATCATAATTAATCCTGGCAAATTGCTTGGGAATTCTAGTTCATACAAATTGTCTCTTTTGTCGTATGCTGCATATGTGTTTTAGTAATTGCCTTCCTTGGGTAATTGTGGTGTCTTTGAGTGTAGTGCCTAGGTGCATATGTGTCTTTGATGAAAGCTCTTATGCTTTTGGAATGGCCTTTCTTTGAGTTCTAGGCCTTTGCTATTTGGGCATATATTCCATAAGTCTATGTTGATAGTTCACATTATTCCAATCACTTGGCTTGGATATTTTCTACCATTCCCATCATATGTATTTCTTTTATGGGTTTTCTGGTTTTTGGTAGCTCGCTTCCTTTTGCGAGTATTTTCTTTTGGAGTTTTTGAGGAACTCTGTTTGAATCTCTTCTCACCGTCCTTTCAAATAAGCACTCAATCGGGTGTTTTCCTTTTCCTTTATAACCAAGGCCAGGTTTGCTTGTTATTGTGCTTTGGAGTGAATGTGTGTGCAACATTTAGAGTTTTGGATTTTTCGGACTCTTCATGGCTTGAAGATCCTTTTTCCAAAATTATTCTTGAGGTTTGACATAGCACGGAGGAATTAAATCCTAAGCTGTCTTGTCTCCACATTCTCTTTGACTCATAATAAGATCATCCAATGATTTAGATGCCTTAGTAAATGAGGCAATAACATTCTTGAGGTCATTCTCCCTCTTTTCTATAGCGCAATTTACTGCTATTAATTTAGCATTTTAAGCCTTTAAACTTTCATTCTCATCGCCTATTTGACTTAGAGTACTTCGGCTCCTTAGTCGCTTTGAGTTTTGACTTTTGAGTAGGCTGTTTTCCTCATTCAATAGTGTGTGTGAGGATTTAATGTGTTCAAAATCTTTCATCATTTTGCCTAATGAGTCATAAAGATCGAGTGGGTGATGAAGTGTGTGTGTCACATCACTATCACTAGTGTCGAGTTTGATGAGTTAGAGTGTACCTCATCTTCTTGGTCAGGTTGATCTTGTTCCTTGGCCATCAAGCGGATCGGGCTTCTTCTTCGAGTCACTTGAGTAGTCGGCTTCACTGGCTCCCGAATCACCGCCTCTCTCTTGACTTGGTCAAGTTTTTAAATGATCTCTGCAGCACCATCATTGCCTTTTTCTTTCTTGTCTTCTTTCTCACAAGACCTTTCTTTCTTCTTCATCCCTGTATTTGTTGACTACGAGGATATGGACAATCAATGGCATAGTGACCTGGTTGTCTCTGATTCAAAGATAGATATTCAACCTTTTGATCGCTCTTTCCATTCTTGGATTGTCGACCCTTTGATACTCAACTTTTTGATGATCCGCATTGCGTTGGTTGGCCTATCTTCCCTTGATTTGGAGGGTGAGCCGAGTGTCTTCCTCGCAAGATTCACCCTTTCCTCTCTTGTAGTTCTTATTAAAGAACTTGTTGAATCTTTTAACCATCGTGGCTATTTCTTCCGGGTCAATGACTTCTTTGACCTCGGCTCTCTTCCCATCTTTGACAATTAGAGCAAATTGTTTTGGGTACAATTGTCTCTTCCTCGGTCTTTTCTTCTCGGCTCAAACTCGTAGGCTTTGAGGTCCGAGAATAACTCATGGTTGGATGTCTTTGATAGGTCCATGGAATGTCTAAGTGCCATGACCTTCATTTCCCATTCAATTTGAAGACTTTTTAGGATCTTCATACACATTTCATACGTGTATATTCCTTTCCAAGTCATAACAACTCATTTGTGATTTACGTGAACCGAGCATCTTGTTGATCCAGGTTCTCTCCGAGATCATTTTGAAGTTCTCAAATTTACAACGCCATCGATAATTTGTTTTCTTTGATTTGCTCACGAGCCTTCACAAATCAATGTCGGCTTGTCCCGATTTCTTTAGCCGTTTTGCATGATTTGACTTTATTGAACATGGCTTTGTCCAAGGTTTTGTAAAGGATGTCCTTGGCTACATTGTCCAGGTTATATCTTTTTCTCATCATTTGTCCACTCGGTTCTTGGTTTTTCAACCATGACAGTGCAGGAGCAACATCTTCTTCTCCTTCACTGCAA
Source organism: Rehmannia glutinosa (assembly GCA_016081115.2). Classification (NCBI taxonomy): domain Eukaryota; kingdom Viridiplantae; phylum Streptophyta; class Magnoliopsida; order Lamiales; family Orobanchaceae; genus Rehmannia; species Rehmannia glutinosa. Next base: position 65,305 of record JABTTQ020000371.1, on the reverse strand, counting down.
CTCTTAAATGCAACCGTGTTCACTTTTAAGATTTGCGAGGCCCATCTGCTATCACTATCCACATCTCATCATGTAATCTTTGATAGATGAGCTGCATACGAATTTTCCAATCATCAAATTCTTCAATAGTGAACATAGGGATGCGTGTCAAATTTGCTTCCATGATAATAACTTTTAATGATAAAAAGAGTTTCGAGAGTTTAAGTACTAAAGCGAGACTTTGAAAAGTTTGGAGATCTAGTTCAAGAACTGGTCGGAGGGTTCAATGAACCAACCGCTCCGATACCACTTGTAGGTCCCAAGGGGTGTAAGTGTAAGGTTTAGAAGGGGGTTGAATAAACCTTACCAAATTTTCGATTTAGTCCTTTTAAATATACGAGTTGATTCTACACATTTGTGTCCTTGATGGACATCGATTTAGTCAATCAAGAGAGTTAGTCTCTCAAATGCACTCAACTCGAGTTGTTGATGGAATAACTCACCGTTGATTCTAAATTAACTCAACTGTGGTTTTGTTTTTCAAAGGAAGACTTAACACCCTTAAGTTTGATTAAGCAAGAGTTTAGTGCTAGGTTTAGTACTAGTATTATCAAGTGGATAGCAAATTTATCGTGAGATATAAGCGGAGTTAAAAATGCGAGGAATTAAAGTCTTTGAAAAGTAAATGACACAATGAAATTTTTATAGAGGTTCAAGATGTGGTAATTCTTCTACTCCTCTCTTCTCCAACTCCTGGAGGAATCCACTAAGTAATGATCGGTTTACAAAGTGGTAGCAGATCCCGGATACAAGTCTTGATCACACAAATGACTTGATCCTTTGGGACTCGATGCGAGACGCCTTGATCACTCAAATTGGCTTCTCTTACGACTCGAACTTCTTCACGGGGCGGTGCCTTGCTACTACTGACTCACTTGCTCAAGCTCTTTGGATTTGATCACGAAGCCCTCCAAAAGCTTAAGACTTGGTTCGACCTTGAACCTTTCTACAATCCTTCGTGGAATGTAGACCCCTTTTCTTCAAAAGTTTCCTCTTCAACTGATTGAAGTTCTCTTTCCTTCACAGTGAGTGTTGGATTGATGTACTTCGTAATGTAGGCTTGAGGATTAATCTTGAATGATTTGAGAGTATTTAAGGTTATAGTTTAATTGATTTCTTGAATGTTCGTGGTTCGGTAACCTTCTCTCATAGTCATTCCTTAGCCTTTTATAGTGATCTTTCAAAAATTTGCCCGTTGAAGAGATAGGCTTATTTTTGAAAGTCACTTGCGCGATCGTTGGCTTGTCTTGTTGCGATCCTTGGAATTGCCATTTCCTCGTATGAATTATTCTTTCACCTTTTCGAGTTCGACACGATGTAGTGCTTCCCATTGGTTCATTCCTTTTGCACGCTTAAGGGACTGAGCACTCCGAGAAAGGTGGTATGGAGATATTACTTGTTTAAGTAAATCTCTTGATTTACGTACAACGGATCTTTTACGATTATCTCGACTTGACCGCATTTCCTTGCTTTCCCAGGTGACTTAGAGTCGACTTCCAATCATTGGATGACTCTTCATCACTTCAACTTGAGACTTGGCTTTTCTCGAGTTGACTTGACCGATACTCCACTTGGCCGCATCTCACCGCTTTAGTAGAGTTCCCGTCTACTCTTCTTTGCCATACTCACTGTCTCACACAGTCTTCCTTCCATCTTGATTTGTCTTCTTGCATGTTAGGGCGTAGGCCGACTTAACTCGGCTTGGCGGCTCAATTGTTACAATGCATTTTACAACAAGAATTGGGGTGCCAACTTTCTATTCTAAGTTTTACATGGCATTCATCAAAATCTAAACAATAAAATTCCTAACACTACTCCATGTTTTTGCTTCTTCTCGACTTTTCTAATAAATTTGAATGCAATACTATGTTTTTACCAATAGTTTTAGTGCGACATTTGGGTTTTGGACTAAAAATTCGAGATCCGAAAACCTTACGCCTTGGATTGTTAAACAAAATCCAAAAATATTGAAATCTATTTATTTTTATTGTGGCTTTGAAATTTATTTACATGTTTTTAGTTCTTCTCATTTTTTTTTTCTCGATTTCAACGCAAATCCTCCATTTTCTCCATTTATCAAATTTCAATGGAAATCGGAAATATGACGTCTCTACCTAAAATATTAGTAATTTCTGTGATTTGAAATACTTATTTTTTTTTTTGAATGTCTTTAGATCCTTAATGAACAATAAAAAATTATAACAATATTTGTTCATATGACATTTGAAAATTTATGTTCGAATGATATCAATTCTAAATTTTTTTATTGTATGTGTTTTGGATTCATATTGACCATTAGAAGCCTGTCGGTCTATATGTATGATATATATTTTTAGTGTTTATTTTGAATTTTCTTAGCCTTGAGTCGATATTGGTATATTTTTAATTTAGTATTTTTTTCTTACAGAAATTTTCGATTGCGGGTTAGAAGGATGAAGATTTATCGAGGTTGGAATTTGAAGCGAGGTTATTGAAGGATAGGGCATGGTAAGCTCATATGTAGCATTTTTTACCTCTCAAAAACATTATCATAGGAATTTTATTAAAACACCACAATCTCAATTCATATCAAAGACATTACGATAATCCCATAAAGTTCCCTATTACATGTAATTTGGCAAAAAGATACATTATTTTCATTTTAGTACAATCAGTTAATTAACATAAAAATCCTCTCTTGGAGCTCAAAAATCATTTCTCATCCTCACCCACAATTTCAAAGCCTCTTGCCCAAACTTAAATGGTCGTGCATTCTTTAGGAAAGTTGTAAGCATCTCTATCAATTTCAATGACCCCATTTGGCCCAATGGTGGTACCAATCATCCCTCCCTTAGAAATGAAGTCCTTCATGGCCTCCCCTCACACTGGGTAGGGAAATTTCAGCGCTCATATAGATGGTCCATCCTTTTCTCTTCCTTAAGTTTACATTGAAATGTGCAATAATAGAATCACATTCAATTTTTGGTTGGTTCAATAGAATCACATTCTTTTTTGTTAATGCGTACAAATTGGTTGATAGTTAAAAGGTTATTAATGTTGGTTTTCAAATACATCAAATTAAGTTATATATAACATTTTTTTTTTGGTGCATCGGTTTTGACTTGAATTAAGGTCTACTCGAATACGCTCAAAAGATTAAGTATATGTGAAACTATTAAACTATTTGAGTTCAATCAAATGAAAACTTTATCCGATGAATCACCAAACAATCATAGTTGTAGGTCCCAAGGGGTGTAAGTGTAAGGTTTAGAAGGGGGGTTGAATAAACCTTACCAAATTTTCGATTTAGGCCTTTTAAATCTACGAGTTCTACACACCGTATCCTTGATGGACATCGAATTAGTCACTCGGTAGAGTTAATCTCTCAAATGACTCACTGAAATTAATAGAGTAACTCACCAATTGGCTATAATTTGACTTCAATTTGTGTTTTGTTTTTCAGCGGAAGACTTAACACCCTTAAGTTTGATTAAGCAAGTTTTCACAACTTGATTTAGTACTTATCAATTATTAAATGGATAGCAAATTTATCGTGAGATATAAGCAATTAAAAGTGTAGATATTTAAATGTTTGAAAGTAAATGACACAAGAAAGTTTTTATAGAGGTTCGAAGATGGGGTAATTCTTCTACTCCTCTCTTCTCCAACTCTGGAGGAATCCACTAAGTAATGATCGGTTTACAAAGTGGTAATGTCAGGTCCAGATACAAGTCTTGATCACAACAATGACTTGATCCTTTGGGACTCGGTCACGAGACGCCTTGATCACTCACCGTGGCTTCTCGTGACGACTCGGCTTCTTCACAGGCAGTTGCCTTTGCTACTACTGACTCACTTGCTCAAACACTTTGGATTTGATCACGAAGCCCTCCAAACGCTTAAGACTTGGTTCACCTTGAACCTTTCTACAATCCTTCTTGGAATGTAGACCCCTTGTTTTCAGTATTTTCCTCTTCAACTGATTGAAGTTCTCTTTTCTTCATAGGTAAGTGTTGGATTGATGTACTTGAGATGTAGGCTTGAGGATTGAGAATGTTTCATTTTGATAAGCTTGTATATCTCACGTGTGTCATTCATCCTTTTTTTTTCTCAAACAAACTCCTCGGCCTTTTATAGTGAACTTTCAAAAATTTGCCCGTTGAAGAGATAGGCTCATTTTTTAAAATCACTTTGCGATCGTTGGTATGCGAGTTCTTGGAATTGCCATTTCCTCGTATGAAATGTTTTATCACCTTTTTGAGAATCGACACGGTGTAGTGCTTCCCATTGGTTCATTTCTTTTGCACGCTTCCTGGGACTGAGCACTCCAAGAAAGGTAGTATGGAGATATTACTTGTTTAAGTAAATCTCTTGATTTACGTAACGGTTCTTTTGCGATTATCTCGACTTGACTGCATTTCCTTGCTTTCCCCAGGTGACTTAGAGTCGACTTCCAATCATGGATGACTCTTCTCACTTCACTTGAGACAGCCTCTTGAGTTGACTTGGTGATGTTCCACTCAGTGCATCTCACCGCTTCTTGATCGAGTTCTGTCTCTTTCTTGTTGTACTCACTGTCTCACAACAGCGAGTTTTCCTTCAAGCCTCCGGTTGTCTTCTTGCAAGTTGGAGCGTAGGCGACTTAACTCGGCTTTGGCCACTCTAATTGTTACAATACATTTCAAAGCAAGAATTGGGAGCCAACTTTCTATTCTAAGTTTTACATGGCATTCATCAAAATCTAAACAATAGAATTCCTAACAATTTCCCCCTTTTTGATGATGCCAAAACTTAAATCATACAAAGATGCAAATAACAAAGATACATCTGAGATAGTGTATTGACATAGAATGTATGCGCATAATCAATCTTTTTATTGATCATATCATTCTTGTACTTAACACAAATTACAAGGTGGTGTATCGAGTATGTAATTGTCTCAAAAAAATTTATAGCATTATTACGTAAGACTTACATTGTATGTATTTACATATAAGATACACGGGGTTGGACAAAGAACACTTCATCTCCTTCGTGTCTCCTTCTTTCATCTTGATCGATCTTCTTCTCTTCTTCTCTTCTTCTCGTCATCAATTCGCCTTCTTTTTCTTCTCATATGCCTTCCCTGGCTTCATCTCTTCTTAATCTTTCCCCTGTCTCTCCTCCCATAGCCGAGTTTGTCTCTTGTTTTCTTCTTCTATCCTTTTTGCATACTCGGCGTTGGTTTTAGCCACTGCACCAAGTTCGCCACATGGTCAAGCCCAGCCCGGTAGATCCCTCCTTTCTTTCCTGGATCTACGTATTCAATATTCTTGGGCGAGGCCTGGTCTGGCTTCTTCCTCCACTTTGCTTCTTCCTCTACCTGCGGCGTATCTTTGTCTTTGGGGCCTTCTTCTTTCGGTGAGTGCCCGGCGGAGTGACCAGCAGAGTGATCGCCGTTGTCTGGCATGCTGTCAGCTTCTTCACATAATGTGAGACCCTTTTCCCAGTACAGGTCCCAAGCTTGAGCCAAGGACATATTTGCAAAATATCCTTCAGATTCGAGCGTTTTGAATTCGTCAACTGATCTTGGCTCTGTCCCGACATCTGAAATGGCATACGTGTCTCTGTCAACTGGAATGCCTCCGTGTTCTTTCAAGATGTTCATCACCCTGGCATCCATTCTTCCTTCCACCTCCTTCATCCCTGCTTCAATTTCTTTTCTCTTCTCAGCCATAGATACAGCAGAGTGTTGGAGTGGCGAGAGTCACGGGGAGTTTGCCGCTTATAATGTCACCGTGATGTGTGAGGACCTGTTGGGGGGTTTGTGCAATCAACAAGGTCATATTTTTGATCCTTCCCCCTCAAAGATTTTCCTTTCTTGATTTCAAAATTTCCTCGGTGATTTTCCCTTCTCAAATTGTTCCCTTGTCACCGCTCTCCTTTCTTTTCACTTGATTTTCTTTTTGCTTTAAGGTATTCCTCTTCCCCTTTTTGGCATCATCAAAGGATAGAGGAACCCCAGGGAACATCTTTGGCAAGCATGAAGTCGAGTCTCGATGGTTGAATTTTGCTTCAAGTCTGCTGCGTTGTATCTTTGCACGGAATTGAGACCGAATAGCGTTGGATTCTGCAAATCAGCTTCATCTCGGCCATGAGAAGGCTGAATTTTCTTGTCATGTGTTCTTCCAAACGCTGTATATCATTTGCATTTCGCTCACGCAGCGGCTTGATCTCGGCAGTGTGAGCTTCGTGCATATGTTCAATGTGTTCCCGAGCCGTTTTTATCAACATTTTCACTCTCCACACCAGCAAAACTTGTTGAATAATTGTCTCAAAGTATCTCACCTTTCCACACGCATTGATTCTTCATTGTGCCACCATTCCCTTATCCTGACTGTGATGCCTCTCAAGTCACCGTTTGTAAGGTTGGCATCTCTGTTGTCCAGGCGCATATCCAAGGAGGCCTCGATGCCTCTCCATCTTTTCAACTTCAAAGAAAGAGTGCCTTGAACACTTCTCGTACTTGAGTGATTCTTCATTGCGGTGATGGCCATACAGTCGTCGAAATCGAAATCAAGCCGGGAACAATGGTGCCTGAGTGAAAAACGAGGAGCTCCGTGATAGCGTGCTTGCTCATTTGCTTTGACTCTTCGTGGAGTTACGTATCTCCGGTGAGAAAGGGAAAGATTCCACAAAGGATTCATCACCGCCATCCGGGATTTGTTCGATGATAAGCGGTGGGCGTGAAGTTCTTTTGGGAATCGATCCAGTGTAGCTTGAGGAGCCGGAGCGGTGGTCTGGTTCACCGGGTTTTGTGGTGCGATGGGCTAGAACTGCCGAGCCTCGGTATCTTAATGTGACCGTTGGTCTCAGGTGATTTTTCCTTTTGAGTAGATCGGTCCCTCCTTATCGGCCTTGCGAGCGTCATCGGACGATGATGAGATTTCCATTGGTGGCTCATCATCAAAATTAAAGGTCCGACGAGTAGTCTTGGGATCGACTTGCTCGTGCCGGAACATCTGCACCGAGTCTTTTGGATTTGTCATGGGGTTGATTGAACTTTTTCTTCGCCTCGATCCCGGAAAGGTGACATCGGGTTGTCCTGGGAATCATGAAGTGCGCTGATCTCCTTCTCGGATGGGTCGATGATTGCGGGAGTGATGTTCTCTTGACCTCTTTACCCCGGAAGTCTCAACCTCCCGGCCTTCATTTCCTCCGTGAGTCTCTCTTCTGGCTGCGAGGCATGGTCCTCCCTTTCGACATGTCACTGTCTTAGGGTCTTCTGATGGCATCCATTGGAGTCTCAACCCCATGGATTGCACTTTCATCGCCAGTGTTAACTCCCGGCATTCCTTCACTCGTGCCTCGATTTTGCATCGGCGTCATTAGCCTTCGAGCGCGTTGGCACCTCGGTGAGACAGTCTCAATTATCGAGCTTCGTTGATGGCAACTTGTTGTTCTTCTTGCGTTTGAGTTTTCTCCACTTCGCCTCCTACATTCTTTGTGGAGTCATCTGCAAACATCCTCCGACCTTGCTGCGGTGGAGGAGTTTCCCCTCCGGCGCACCACCGAGTGACTTGGAGTGGGGTCACTCGTCTCCGGACTCATTTGTTGCAATTGATGGTTCAAAGTTGGGGCGGTGGTAGCACACCTTCAATAGGGGTTGGCTCGATTGGGGTCCCCACTAGCCCGGTTTCATCGCCATCTCCCTTATTGCCTTCCGAGTGAGTGGGGAAGTGGTAAGCGAAACATCGGGCTATTTGTTCTTTGAACCACTCCCATTGGATCGATTTCGGTGCTGTGTTCGAGGACTCTCCCGTCCCTCCATCGCCTTTGCTCGTGAAGGATTCTAGATTCATGCAATGCTTGCTGCATCTGCAATTCTTCCGTGGCGCGGCATTCTCTGGTTCCTCGTCACTTTCGGAGAAGACATCAAGGAGAGGATGGAAGTGTTACGTGGTGCCGAGATAGGGCGATACTTGCCTTCTCGCGTGCTTCGGCTTCTTCTGCTTTTCTCTCTCCTTGTCCTTGTAGATCTGCGAGAATATCCATGCGCTTGTCTTCATCTAGAGGGAGCACATAGATAATCCAGGAAATTTAGCGATTCCTCTTCTTCTTCTATGAATTCAGGCCGTTGGAACTGTTCCTTGACTTGCTCAACTTCCATTTTCTCCACTCACGCAGACGATTATTCGGATGTCCTGGGTAAGGTGGAGATAGGATCATTACATCACTATCTCGCTTGGGCTGGTTCTTCTTGAGTTTCAAACAGTGTGAGCTACAATTTGTGTCTTGAGTTGCCTCTGTGATCACCTTCAAAGAGACTTGGCTGTTTCATCTACTACGCCTGGAGACTCTACTTCTCCCGAGTAGTCTGCGTATTTGTGCTAGGCCGAGTAGCCGACTCACCGGTTTCTCTGTTCGGATTGCTTTACAAGTCTTCTTCGTCTCTTAGTTTGTACTGGAGGGATTTACGGTTCGAGACGGTGTCCTCTCGAGTCTTGGGGGCCGGGGCCGGTGCTTGTGTTTGTTTACGAGGAGCCGGCCGTCTAGGCTTGTCGGTTCTCCTCCTTTTGACGATCGAGAGAAGGAATTTGTGAGTCCTTCTCGACCGGCTAGCAGGGTAGGTGACACGGCTGCTTGGGCGGTGTGACTGCTGCTGCGGGCGGGTGTGACTCTGCGGGCGGGAGCATGTTTGGTTTTTTCTTTGCGAGGGCGGACAGACTTCTTCTGCGTGCGGGGCGGCTTTTCTTCTTGGGTGGAGAGGAAGCAGTGTATCTTGGTCACCGATTCCCCTCACTCATCGTGTCGGCTCTCTTGGCGTGCGCTTCGCGAGCACCGAGAGATTAGCTCAAATATCCTCTTGTTAACATGGAATGCTTTCCCATGTCTAAGAGGTACTCCTTTTACCTCCAATAGCCGCCAATCACCGGGCCATATCCCGAGATCCTCCAAATGACCCATCTTCTTTGAAGGACTTGTTCCCACGTTCGGCAGAAACCATGTGAGATAAACTCGGCCAGTTTATCTTCTTTTCTTCGATTATTGCAGCCATCACAATCAATTTTGCCTTTGACGATTGGTCAAAGCTGCCAAATTTGATGTCGATACACTTGGCAACAATGTCCAACAATTTGTGATAATCCTCCTTCAGATCTCTTGTTTTGTTGTGTATATTATTTTGTCGCAACGTCGGACTTGGCTATTTCTTTCCATGCGTCGGCCAAGTTTACATCGGCCTCTTTGATCTCGGATGCTCCCTCTGCCGGTAGTGAGCAATATTCACCAAATCCTTGGCGGTGATGGTCACCGCTTCCCGTGAATAGATGACTTGATTCCTTCATCGTGAATCTCGGCATTCACGTGGGGTTGTGCGACCTCCTCCACGTAGGTCATAGGATATTCCAGCGTTAAGAAACGGTTTCGATCCTGGACGTTTCTAACTTCTCCGCGATTTTCTTCACCAGGGTGTCGTCGGACCCTCGCTTCACCATTCCGTCAAATCCACGGTCGAACCGGTGTGGATTTGTTTTCCCAACTTGGTAAAGTCATACGTTGGTGCCATTTCTCGAATAATTTCAAGGAGAAGTTCGTAAATTTGATTTGAAGGTTGATAGGGTTTCGAGTATTTGCCTTTGCTTTTTGAGAAAAGAGATTGAACAGTTTTTAGAAGTGTGAGAGAGAAAAACGACGAAAATGGTTTAAATATGGTTTATGAAAGGACGTGCGACGGTTTTTGAATCGCGTGATCGAAATCAACGGCTTGGATTTCGCATTTATATTGAGCGATTCATGTCTCGTATTTAATGCGGCAAAGCATTTATATCCAATCATAGGCTTGGTGTGCGGCTTTATGTCTGTATACACATCATCATTATCTTTGACGTGACTCTTAAAACATTCCGCTAAGTCAAAAACGATTTGCGTTTTTGTCACTTTGCTCATAAGTTAATCGGCTTATCTCTTAGCCGATTTAACTCGCTTCTCACATTTCTCTTAGTGATTTCACTATTAGTGACTTGATATAGCCGACTTTCCCGATCTTTGATTCTTGAGCTTATTTTTGTTTTTAGCTCTTTTTCACCTTCTTTCCTGTTCCATTCCTTTTCTATGATTCTTCTCGTGTCTCGGCTTAGCTCAATTAGCCCCAACTCATGTTTGAGTTCTTCAAATCTTGATTCACATAATGGTTTTGTGAAGATGTCGGCTAGTTGCTTGTCGGTTGAGATATATTCCAAGATAATGTCCTTCTTTTCAACATGATCTCTTATGAAATGATATCCGACATCAATATGTTTTGTTCTTGAGTGCAACACAGATTTTGAGTGATTGCAATGGCACTTGTGTTATCACACATGATTGGAATTTCTTTTTCTTCAACTTCATAATCTCTCAAATTTCTTTGTCTCATCCATAGGACTTGGGCACAACAGCCGCCCAGCTATGTATTCTCGCCTCACCAGAGGTGGCTATTGAGTTTTGCTTCTTGCTAAACCAGAAATTAGTCTGTTTCCTAGCATTTGACATGTGCCTGAAGTGCTCTTCCTGTCCACTCTGCATCCAAAGATAGTCGAGTCCGAATAGCCAATTAGCTTGAATCCACCTTTCTTTGGATACCATAGGCTACTTCCTGGCTTCCTTTTAAGTATCTCAATATTCTCTTAGTCATGCGGTCATATGGCTCTCTTTTGGAGCAGATTGAAATCTTGCACATACACCTACAAAGAAAGGTGATGTCGGCTCGCTAGCCGTGAGATAGAGCGGTGATCCAATAAGTGCTCAGTATCTTGTTTGATCTACTGAGCTTGCCATCTGCATCCATGTCCATTTTGATGATGTGTTCATTGGTATTTTTACGAAGACTTCTCCTCCATACCAAATTTCTTCATTAAATCTCGGTGTATTTTGTTTGACTTATAAAGGTTCCATCCTTCAAATTGTTTCACTTGAAGTCCAAGGAAGAATGTCGGCTCTCCCATCATGCTCATTTCAAATTTACTTTGCATGAGGTTTGAGAATTTTTCACACGACTCTTTGTTAGTGGATCCAAAAATGATGTCATCCACATATATTTGAACAAGCGGATACTCTTCTTGTCTTGAATTACAAGAGTGTTCTATCTACCTTTCCTTTTGTGAATCCATTTTCGATCGGGGAATTGTGACAGGTATCATACCATGCTCGGGTGCCTGTTTCAATCCGTGCAGGCTTTCTTGAGTTTGTATACTTTGTCTCCAAGAGTCTTCCTCGCTCAAACCACGGAGGTTGCTCAACATACACTTCTTCTTCCAATAGACCATTTAGGAATGCACTTTTTACATCCATTTGATATACAATGAAATTTTTGTGAGCTGCATAGGCAAGAAACATCCTTATAGCTTCCAATCTTGCTACGGGCAAATGTTTCATCAAAATCTATTCCTTCTTCTTGGCAATATCCTTTGGCTACTACCTTGCTTTGTTTCTTACCACAGAGCCTTCCTCGTTCATCTTATTTACGAATACCCATTTGGTTCCAATAACATTTTGATGTATGGGTCTTTGTACTAATTCCCATACTTTATTTCTCTCAAACTCGATTGACTCTTCTTGCATAGCTTGAATCCAATGTGTGTCATCCAATGCTTGTGACACATCTTTGGGCTCTATTCTGCGAGATGAAGCATGTGAACATTGCTTCTTGTTGGGTTGGATCTTGTCTTGACGCCTTCTCTCATGTCTCCAATGACAAGTTCTCGTGGATGGTCTCTCGGCCATCTTACGTCGAGTTGAAGTAAGTTAGCCGGATTCGATCGACTTGCAGGTTGTTCTTTGTGGTCGACTCTCTCGTGATCACTCACCGTGCAGATTTTCCACCGCTTTGAGATTCACTATCTCATCTTCTTCTCAATTGATAATCCCCGCCTTGACTTTCAAAGATAGGGACTCTTCTTTGAGGTTGGATGTTTCAACTTATCACCGACTCTTCAATGTCTTCTCCATTTATGTTTGGCTCATCGAATACTACATGAATGGATTCTTCAGTAACCATAGTTCTTTTGTTGAGTATTACAGTAGGCTTTGCTTTCAAATGAGTATCTAAGAAGATACCTCATCGACTTTAGCATCAAAAGCCTTTAGGTTGTCTTTGCCATTATTGTGGATGAAGCATTTACATCCAAATATCCTGAAAATATGCAACATTTGGTTTTCTTCGATCCGATCTCATAGGAGTCTTTGTCACCTATTTATCATACATCTGTTTTGGGTGTAGCAGGTTGTGTTGATTGCTTCACCAAAATCTTTTTGGTAACCCCCGTCACTAACATGGTCCTTCTTCCGCTTCTTTGAGGGTTCTGCCTTCTTTCTCGCAACTCCATTCTCACTTGGAGTCCTTTGCGGATAGTTCATGACCAATACCATTCTCAATACAAGATCTTGAGTTATTATTCCATTGACAAACTCGGTTCCTCTATCTGATCTTATTTTGATAATGGTTTGACTCTTCTCATTTTGTATCCTCTTCATCACCGTTGTGGTAGCTTTTGTAGAGTTTCTTTCTTCTTGCACATGAATATTGTCCATGTATATCTTGAGTAGTCATCTACTACCACCAAGGTGTATTTCTTTCCACTTATGCTTGCTTTGGTTCCACTCGGGCCAAATAGATCCATATGAAGCGGATGCAATATTCTTGTTGAGGATGGGCATGTCTTTTTTTTTGAATGACGACTTGATTTGTTTTCCTTCGACATGCATCACATATACTTTCCTTCTTGTATCTTGAGTCCGGAAGTCCTTCTACAAGATGACTTCTTGCTAGCTTATTAATTGTTTTGAAGTTCGGGTGACTCGACTTTTTTGTGCCACGACTAACTTGATTCACTTTCTTTGCTAGTAGACCAGTCTTTGGTGTTGCGGTTGACCAATCCACTACATACATATTTTTCTCGTCTACATCCTTGCAAAGACAACTTCATTAGATTCAACATTTTTGATTTGGCATATTCCCATGTTGAATCCAACATTGTAGCCCTTGTCACGAGTTGGTGATGCTTAGTAAATTGAAGTTTAGACCTTCAACATATGCAACATCTGTGATTTCTAAACCATTCCTTTTGATAGATCCGATTGCCTCTTATTTCACCAGGAGCTTCATTTCCTCCAAATATGACTTTGGCTCCTTTGACTTCCTTGAATTTTGACATTTCTCTTATTTCTGTCATATATGTCCGGAATGACCACTATCCATGTACCAGGTTCCTTGCACTTTCACTTTCCTTGAACTCCGCAATCAAGGAAATTAAGTTTTAGGTACCCATTCTTATGCCGGGTCCTGAGGGGTTAGAATTATAAGATGATCCAACCAACCTATAGCCAAATGATTTGACTCTAAGAGGTTGCCATCTATCGATGCCATAATCATAATCAATCCTGGCAAATTGCTTGGGGATTATAGGTTCATACAATCTCTTTTGTCAGATGCTGCGTGTATGTTTTAGCAATTGCCTTTCTTGGGTAATTGTGGTGTCTTTGAGTGTAGTGCTAGGTGCATATGTGTCTTTGATGAAAGCTCTTATGTTTTTGGAATGGCCTTTGTTGAGTTCTAGGCCTTTGCCATTTGGGCTTGTATTCCATAAGTCTAGCCGGTAGTTCACATTATTCGATCGGCTTGGCTTGGATATTTTCTACCATTCCCATCATATGTATTTCTTTTATGAGTTTTCTGGGGTTTTTGGTAGCTCTGCTTTTTCTTTACAGTATTTTTTTCATTTGGAGTCTCATTTGAGGGACTCGGTGAATTTCTTCTCACCAGTCCTTTCAAAGACTCTCAACTGGCCTTTTCCTTTTCCTTTGTAACCAAGGCCAGTTTGCTTAGTATTGTGCTTTGGATTGAAAGTGTGTGCAACATTTAGAGTTTTGGATTTTTCGGACTCTTCATGACTTGAAGATCCTTTTTCCAAAATTACTCTTGAGGTTTGACATGGCACGGAGGAATTAAACCCTAAGCCTGTCTTGTCTCCACATTCTCTTTGACTCATAATAAGATCATCCAATGATTTAGATGCCTTAGTGAATGAGGCAATAACATTTTTGAGGTCATTCTCCCTCTTTTCTATAGCAGCAATTTACGCTATTAATTTAGCATTTTCACCTTTAAACTTTTATTCTCATCCTATTTGACTTAGAGTACTCGGCTCCTTAGTCGACTTTGAGTTTTGACTTTTGAGTAGGCTATTTTCCTCATTCAATAGTGTGTGTGAGGTTTTAATGTGCTCAAAATCTTTCATCATTTTGCCTAATGAATCATAAAGATCGAGTGGGTGATGAAGTGTGTGTGTCACAGATCACTATCACTAGTGTCCGAGCTTGTTGAGTTAGATCGTACCTCATCTTCTTGATCTTGTTCTTTGGCCATTAAGCGGATCAAGGCTTCTTCTTCAGAGTCACTTGTGTAGTCGCTTCATCACTCTCTGAGTCACCGTTGTCTCCTTGACTTGGTTTGTCTCGGCCTCTCTGCCATCATTGCCTTTTTTCTCTTGTCTTCTTTCTCTCAAGACCTTTCTTTCTTCTTCGTTTATTTGTTGACTACGAGGATATGAGCAATCAATAGCATAGTGACTGGTTGTCTACAATTCCAACATAGATATTCAGACCTTTTGATCGGCTCTTTCTATTCTTGAGTTGTCGGTACTTTGATACTCAACTTGTTGATGATCTGTTTCTCTTGGTTGGCCTATCATCCCTTGATTTGGAGGGAGCCGAGTGTCTTCCGGAGGATTCACCCTTTCCTCTCTTGTAGTTCTTGTTAAAGAACTTGTTAAATCTTTTAACCATCGTATTATTTCTTCCGGGTCAATTGCCTCTTTGACCTCGACTTTCTTCCATCTTTGACAACTAGAGCAAATTTTGGGTACAACCTGTCTCTTCCTGGTCTTTCCTTCTCGGCTCAAACTCGTAGGCTTTGAGGTCCGAGAATAACTCATGATTGGATGTCTTTGATAGGTCCATGGAGTGTCTCAATGCCATGACCTTCATTTCCCATTCACCGAAGACTTTTTAGGATCTTCATACACATTTCCTTTTGTGTATATTCCTTTCCAAGTGTAGACGGACTCATTTGTGATTTACGTAAACCGAGCATCCAGTTGATCCAGGTTTTCTCCCGAGATCATTTTAAAGTTCTCAAATTTTTGTACAGACACCGATAGTTTGTTTTCTTTGATTTGCTCCGAGCCTTCACAAATCAATGTCGGTTTGTCCCGCATTTCCTTAGCGCTTTTGCAAGATTTCACTTTATTGAACATGGCTTTGTCCAAGGTTTTGTAGAGAATATCCTTGGCTACATTGTCCAGGTTGTATCTTTTTCTCATCATTTGTCCACTCGGTTCTTGGTTTTTCAACCATGACGATGCAGGGAGCGACATCTTCTTCTCTCCTTCACCAAACTCTTCGTGACAAAATGTGTTCACCTTTAATATTTGCGGAGGCCCATCTTCTATCACTATCCACATCTCATCATGTAATCTTTGATAGATGAGCACATACGAATTTTCCAATCATCAAATTCTTCAATAGTGAACATAGGAATGCGTGTTAGATTTGCTTCCATGATAATAACTTTTAATGATAGAAAAGAGTTTTGAAGGCTTAAGTACTAAAGCAGACTTTTGAAAAGTTTGGAGATCTAGTTCAGTAACCAGTGCGGAGGGTTCAATGAACCAACCGCTCTGATACCACTTGTAGGTCCCAAGGGGGTGTAAGTGTAAGGTTTAGAAGGGGGTTGAATAAACCTTACCAAATTTTCGATTTAGGCCTTTTAAATCTACAGAGTTCTACACAGCTGTATCCTTGATGGACAGTCGAATTAGTCACTCAGTAGAGTTAATCTCTCAACAGACTCAGCTGAGCTGTTAATAGAGTAACTCAGCTGTTGGCTATAATTTGACTCAGCTGTGGTTTTGTTTTCAGCGGAAGACTTAACACCCTTAAGTTTGATTAAGCAAGTTTTTACAGCTTGATTTAGTACTTATCAATTATTAAATGGATAGCAAATTTATCAGCAGATATAAGCAATTAAAAGTGCAGATATTTAAATGCTGTAAAGTAAATGACACAGTAAAGTTTTTATAGAGGTTCGAAGATGGGGTAATTCTTCTACTCCTCTCTTCTCCAACTCCTGGAGGAATCCACTAAGTAATGATCAGTTTACAAAGTGGTAACAGTCCAGATACAAGTCTTGATCACAACAGCCGACTTGATCCTTTGGGACTCGATCTGAGACGCCTTGATCACTCAGCTGGCTTCCAGACGACTCGACTTCTTCACAGGGCAGCTTTGCCTTGCTACTCACTCACTTGCTCAAGCACTTTGGATTTGATCACGAAGCCCTCCAAACGCTTAAGACTTGGTTGACCTTGAACCTTTCTACAATCCTTCTTGGAATGTAGACCCCTTGTTTTCGTATTTTCCTCTTCAACTGATTGAAGTTCTCTTTCCTTCACGAGTAAGTGTTGGATTGATGTACTTGAGATGTAGGCTTGAGGATTGAGAATGTTTCGATTTTTGATAAGCTTGTATATCTCACGTGTGTCATTCATCCTTTTTTTTTCTCAAACAAACTCCTCAGCCTTTTATAGTGAACTTTCAAAAATTTGCCCGTTGAAGAGATAGGCTCATTTTTGAAAATCACTTTGCGATCGTTGGTATGCGCTTCTTGGAATTGCCATTTCCTCGTATGAAATGTTTTATCACCTTTTCGCACTCGACACGGTGTAGTGCTTCCCATTGGTTCATTTCTTTTGCAGGCTTCGGGGACTCGAGCACTCCAAGAAAGGTAGTATGGAGATATTACTTGTTTAAGTAAATCTCTTGATTTACGTACAACGGTTTTTTGCGCTTATCTCGACTTGACCATTTCCTTGCTTTCCCCAGGTGACTTAGAGTCACTTTCCAATCATTGGATGACTCTTCCGTCACTTCACTTGAGACTTGGCTTCTCTTGAGTTGACTTGACTGATGTTCCACTCACCGATCTCATCTGCTTCTTCATCGAGTTCTGTCATGTCTCTCTTTCTTGTTGTACTCACTGCCTCACAAAGCGAGTTTTCCTTCAAGCCTCCAGTTGTCTTCTTGCAAGTTGGAGCGTAGGCGACTTAACTCGAACTTGCTTCTAATTGTTACAATACATTTCAAAGCAAGAATTGGGGAGCCAACTTTCTATTCTAAGTTTTACATGGCATTCATCAAAATCTAAACAATAGAATTCCTAACAATAGTTCTGTAGGACTTTACTTAAATATAACATAATGTTTTTTACTGAAGATAGTATTTTTATAGCTTTTTATTATATGTTTTTCTTTACTCGCATTCATTAAGTGTGATTCTGATTTGGTCATATTTTTGTATAAGAAAATTGCTATGTCCAAATAATCGAAAAGTGTGAAGTGACATGGGACTATGACTTATGCTGCCCATTCTATACTATCGGCGTAATTGGATATAATTTAACTGAATGTCAAGATATTACAAAAATCCAACAATTATATGACTTATGCCTTTAGTTTTTTTTTTTTTTTTTTTGATTTTTTTGTATTAATTAATACTAAATATTTTTTTTTTAGAAGAATACTAAAAGATTAAGTTAAACTGCTTTTCATTGAAATTGAGTGTTTTAATTCATATTATTATCTTTTAGCTATATTTTATTAAACAAACTCCACAAATAATTTTTTTATCTATGATACACATAAAAAAAAGATGCAATATATGTTTTTTTGCAACATTATTTTTATTTAATATTTTCTTTTTTTCCTTCATGCTCACATGAACTCATGTGAAGAATTGATCAATTTATATAATATAGAATTATTTTAAATTATTTATAATTGTACGAGTTCAATGTATAATATTATATTTAAAGAAGTTTTCAAATTTTTTAAAAGATATTAATGTAAATGTGTAATTGAATTCCATAATTATTTAAAATTGAATTTTTTATTTTATAACTTTTGTTTGGGTATAGGATATAAAATTGTTTTATGATTAATTGTTTTAGAATACAACACAAAATGGTAAATTTGTCTTGGACCTAATTATTCATTTATTTATTTATTTATATTATCAATTTTCGTAATATAACCACTTATACAATGATTGTTATATATATTTATCTTTTATTTTTTTTAATTAAAATAAGGAAAACAACAATCAGTAAAAATTTAATATTTTTTTAATATACAATCTGTGCATCGCACGGGTGGATTACTAGTTAGGTAAAAGCCGCATTCGTTCCACAAATGATTCGCATTAAATCTAGATCAAAAATTGATCTCTTTTGTCACGTATGGTTCATTGGATTTTCTGAATATGAGACAAAATTATATAGTGAATATAAATGTCACCTATTTGGGACAAATAAAAGCTACTATTGTGACAAATAAAAGCCACATATTAGGCAAAAATTCATTTTTGAAGCGAGACTAAAAACATTCAAAATTATTTCTCTCATTTTCCATTCAATAGGAGGATTAGAAGGACTAGAAAAGGAAAGGAAGAAGATGGAGAAGTAAACACGGTAAGAATTTGAGGAAGAAAAATAATTTTGAATATAAAATATAAATCTTTATTTCGCATGAGTTAGGGCATGTATAATACAAATATACTATTAATTTTAGATAGCTATAAGATAATTTTGGACTAATTATTAGAATTTTAACACTAATTAGGTGATAGTTACTCGTGCTTACATGGATTAAGCTAGAATTAGATCATTTTTAATGATAGATCATGATAAATCAACCTTATAAAAATTATTTTGGTCTTAAGTTATTATGATTGAGAGTTTATTAGATATAATAGAATATTTAAGACTTTGATTTAGCATGTTCATCTTAGTTAATTTTGGAAATTACCTTTGACTATTTTATAAGTCCAACTCACCTAGAGATGTTAATAAGAATTCGGCCCTGAAAAATTACCTTTGACTATTTTATTAGATTACGTTACGTTAAAATTTAATTTGGTTAGAAATATTAAACTTATAAAAGCATTACTTCTTCAAAGAGAATAAGAAAAAATTTATACGGCCAACCCTAGCTAGACCCAGCCCTATAAAACTAGAAGGGCTAGGCTTTGAAATTTCAAGCCCAAGAGCAAAAAATAGCAAGAAATAGGTAAACGTAAAATTTGCAAAAATAATGTAAAATTATCCCAAAAAAGGGAGCTCGTTGTCTTCCCAGGAAAGATGGGTATGTTGTCAATTTCTCTAAAGATTTCCTCTCGTTTACTTATAATGGGCCGAGAAATTTGAGGTTGTTATAGAACAACAATTTAAGAACACAAGAGAATTATTATAGAACTATCAAAATATTAAAAAATAAATATTAGAGAGATAGTAATATTGTAGAGAGAATATAATTATTTCTATTTCTCTTTGATATTGTTGTGTGTTATCATTCAACAAACTTCAACAATTTATAGGTAAAAAGTAAAACTATTCAACCATATCTATTGATGCTTCCTCCATTACATTTGCTAAAGCCTATTGATGCTTCATCCACTACTTTTGCTAAATATGCTAAAGTCCACATAAATTGACAAATTATCACAATACTCCCCTTTGGACGTAGCATTATAGGAAATTGGATGAGTATGTCAGTAAGTCCAAGCGGCTATAATCTAGAGGGGGTGAATAGATTATCTCCATCTTTTCCATTTCGCCCTCTTTTTAGAACCGAATGCTCAAAAACAATAATAAAGGTGCGGAATAAACAACACACGTCGATTTAAAGAGGTTCAACCCACCTAGGGCCTAATCCTCTACCACCCCAAAGATATCCGGATGGATTTCGAAAGAAAAAGAATTTTATTAATTACCAAAATTAATACAAATTTAACTTACAACACCTTGAAGAGCACCACACTCTTCTTCAACACCACCTTTGGAGATTACCACAATCTCCCTTTGAAGATTACCACAATCTTCCTTCAACGGCACCTTGTGAAGATTACCACAATCTTCTCAGTAAGTCCAAGCGCTACGATAATCTAGAGGGGTGAATAGATTATCTCCATCTTTTCGATTTCGTCCTCTTTTAACAATCGAATGCTCAAACAAAATAATGAAGGTGCGGAATGTAAACAACACACGCCGATTTAAAGAGGTTCAACCCACCTAGGGCCTAATCCTCTACCACCCCAAGATATCCGGGATGGATTTCGAAAGAAAAAGAATTTTATTAATTACCAAAATTAATACAAATTCAACTTACAACACCTTGAAGAGCACCACACTCTTCTTCAACACCACCTTTGGAGATTACCACAATCTCCCTTTGAAGATTACCACAATCTTCCTTCAACGGCACCTTGTGAAGATTACCACAATCTTCAACCTTGAAGAATACCAAATTCTTCAACACCTCAAATAAGAAGATTACCACAATCTTCTTGTACCTATCACCTAAATCATCCAAGTGTGCTCTTACCACAAGAACACTCACAAGGATATCTTGTGTTTGAATGATAACCAAAAATCAAGATTACAACTCAATAATGAATAATACAATTTGAGTGCAAAGTGTAATCAAGAATAGCCTAGACCTCAAAGATGTGAAAGTGATAAGCTAGGCAATTTTACAACAAGAATAATGACTATGAAAGACCAAGTGTTTGCTTGAAGTGTATCTTGTTGTGTTGTATCTCAATTGTTATCTTGGTTGCTCCAAAACTTCCTCTATATATATAGGAGATGATTGATCAAGCATAGGCTCCTCTTGGGGATTGAAAATCTACAAAAAATACAATTAAAATCAAGAATATAGCTGAAATCAATCCCACAATTTAAGGAAATGTGTCTCCGTCAAAAACGGTCATATTTTTTTGTCAATACATAGAGGCGGCCGGTCGCACGAGATAAGAGAAAAAGAGAACACTATGAAAATTACAACAGGCGACCGGTCGACGTAGGCTTCGGCCGACCCCTGCTTCAACCGGTCCCCTAAACAAAAAAAAAAAAGCGAAGGGTTTGAGTCTGTTTCAAAAAAGAAACTTGCAGTGTACTGGGTCGGCCGATCATTGGCGACGGCCGTCGACCGGACCGGCGACGCCGGAATGCGGCACGGCCGACCGCTTGTTTTTTTTTCTTCCGTCTCATTTTCTGTTTCTAAAAACATCTTCGTGCACGGGTTGCCCTATAGGATACGGCCGTCGACCGAGAAAATATTGTCCAATTTTTGTCGAAAATAAATCTCAAGAAATACTCCGAAAATTTAGTAAAAACATTTTAAACCGATCGGAGTATTAGGACAACATTTAGAAGCATCGTTTGAGAGTGAAAACCCAATAACGTAAAATCATTAAAAGCGTTGTCCAATTTAGACGAAAATAAACTTTGAGAAAATACTCCTAAAAATATTAAAATCATTTTAAATCATTTAGGAGTATTTGGACAACCTTTAAAAACATTGTTTTGGTGATAAAATAAAATCATCAAAATTAAGATAAAAACATGTATCAAACAATCTCCCCTTTTTGATGATTACAAACCAAAACAATTTTTACCCAAACTAAGAAAGCAATTTTAGAAATGATTTTCCGGTAAAAACATTTGACCGTTTGGAAGCAACCAAAATTTAAAGCAACCAAGTAGGAGTAAATATTTTCAATAATAAGCACAAGCTCCCCCTATCCACAAGCACATCAAGAATAATGTAAGAGCAATAATCCATAAGCTAAAAGCTTTAGCTTTTACAATTTGTTCAAGAGCTTATAAGCTCCCCTGTCAAAAACAACATTAAATAATAATATAAGTCCATCAAGCAACAATTGGACTAAATAATCCATAAGCTAAAAGCTTTAGCTTTTACAATTTGTTCAAGAGCTTATAAGCTCCCCTGTCACAAAACAACATTAAATAATAATATAAGTCCATCAAGCAACAATTGGACTAAAAATAAATCACAACATACGGCTTTTATGAGCCATAGCTTATAGCTTTTATGACAAGCTTTTATTAGCTTCTTTGAGCTAATGAGCCAATATCCTGTTTTTCTCCCCTTTGGAATCATCAAAAGAATGTTAGGATGGTGAACACATCATAGAGTATATCAAAGTGCGCTAAAGAAATGGTTTATCAACCATTGAGCAATGTAGCTTAAAAACCAAGGAAAATGGGAGAAATTTATCATGATGAGTTCATACGCTCGTTTTGTTTCCCAAAACATGATCTCAATGAGTATTGAAGACTTGTGGAAGCGAGAGAATCATGTAGAAGTTTGAAATTTTCATAGCGACATTTTAACAAACACCTTGTGTGTGTGAAAAATAGAAGAGGTTGTATATAACCTTTGTAAATGGTTCAAGCCAAAAATTTTCATATCATCAATCAACCTCATTTCAAAGCTCAAAAATCATATGCACCATATGCAATAATTTGTTCATCAATTAAGAAGCTCAAAGTAGATTCTCAAGGGTTCAACCCAATTGAGATAAGCTAAGAATGATCAAGGCATTGCAAATGCCAAAAATTAGAGCAACCATCAAGTAATAAGTCATGCTTTCAACAATACATGTATCAAATGTCCCAACATATTCAACTAGGCATAACAAAGCAATAAAAGAAGCACTTTTACCATCAAGTACTTCATACCAATTATCAAACAATGCTTTAGAGTATTTTTACCATCAAATACTCCATCAAAGTCATGATTATTCACAAGTCATTATCAACTTGCAATATTAACCCTTTTAAGAAAAAACAAGCAAATATCATTAGTACAAATGAGTTTTACACAAATTCATCAAAATACAAAACATCATTAATGAAAATGCTAGAAAGTAAAGGGGTGGGGTAACATCATTCCTCATCCGGAGAAGCAAGTTCCGGTATGAGGTCCTTTATGAATTTCTTCAATTTGCCAATTGACTTCTTCAAACTAGAATTTTCCTTTTTCACGACCGGAGCTCTTTTCTAAGAGAAGCCACATCTCTAAATGTTTCTCTTTCCACTTTGGCCATTCTCTTTTGATATTTAGATCTTCAACATCCAACTCGTCTTCATCTCCTTCCTCATTTTCTTCTTCCCTAATTTCTTGTTCATTTCCCACGTTTTTCTTCTTCATTTTCCTCTTCATCCCCCACATCATCTCCTTGTTCGTCAAACTCACCTCTTCCAATATTTTCAACCTCATTGTCATTAAAGAAATCATCCCGAGGTTGTTGTTGATGTCGCACGCCCCTAGCGGCTTTGGTAGGAACCCGTGGTAAATGTCGTCGCATTCTTACCATTTGTAGAATGTTGGCATTATCAAAATCATTGTGACGAATTTCGGTATTCATTTCATTTTCCGGGTATCCCGATAAGTATAAGAGTCGCAAAT
Organism: Rehmannia glutinosa; assembly: GCA_016081115.2. NCBI lineage: Eukaryota > Viridiplantae > Streptophyta > Magnoliopsida > Lamiales > Orobanchaceae > Rehmannia > Rehmannia glutinosa. The sequence goes on along the minus strand of JABTTQ020000371.1, from coordinate 41,945 downwards.
CAAATTTCCCAAGGTATATTTCTTCTTGGTAAGCTTTCTAGATTCTAACAAGCAAAAATTGCCCCATAATTTACTCTTTCTCCTCGAACAATCTTATAGGTGAGAAAGAGTTCGAGATTACTTGGAAGTTTTACTTCCTTTCCACAAACACAATAGGAGCAAATGATAGATATAATCCGATAAATTGGCGGCATTGCCGAGTATGTCACTTCGGGATATACTCCTAAAAAGGTTTTCACATCATCTAGTGAGACACCGAAAATGTTATCATCCCAACGGGTGCAATTCACATTGACTACTCCATCATTTGGCACGTTAAAGTGATCACAAATATCGGCCAATGTCCATGAAAAATGCCTACCATTAACAAATGTGTGAAGTTCCAAAGGATTATCTATCGTAGCATCAACAATCCACATATTTGCATAGAAAAGTTTTATAAGCTCGTCATCATAGTGCAAACACGGATTATCCCAAAGTGAAACCCATCCTTGAATTTCAAAGTAAGCTCTAATATCCGGAAATTCATCATGAAATGCTTGAAAACGAACCATACGAGTGCACGCAATTTTCTTATCATTCAATCCAATATTCTCATAATGTTCCTCCGCAAGTTTATTTAAAAATCGAAATCTATTAGCTCTAGAGGGAGGCTCGTAGAGGAGTGATAACTTACTAGAGTCCCAATGAATGCTCGATTTTGAAACCCCGGCTCTTAATTCGACAATCTCCTCTTCTGTGAGCCGATTTTGATGGTCTCTTTGTAGAATATCATCTTGTTGGGGATTGGAAGAAGATTCACCCCTTTGCCTCCTTCTCCTCTTTTGAGGATTTCGTTCGGTAGAATTTCTTGGAGGTGCCATATATGTAAGATTCTTGTGAAAATAAGAAGATTAGCAACAAGAATCGTGAAAAATGATGAAGAATTGAAGATTTTAAAGAAAGGGGGTGTTTACTCGCAGCAAGGGTTTGGGGAGATTTTATGTCTTTGTTTCAAAAATGAAGAACAGACCGTTTTAAGTTGCAAAAATAACCCTGGCGACCGGTCCGAGGTGGGGTGCGACCGGCCGAGGTGCGGGATGCGACCGGCGCCCTGCTATGACCGTCCCCAGGTGATTTTTCTTTCTCCCGAGTTTTCCAAAATTCGATTTTTCACCCCAAAAGTTTTAAAACTTTGCAAAAATATAAGTTTGGACTATATCCAACAAATATGGGTTTTGGGAAAATATATAAATGATAAAAACGAGACTAAACACTTAGTGCCTTTTTAAAAGAAAACATTTGCAAGATCAATTAGGGGCACTTAAGTGGTCAAAATGAAATATCTTGAAAGATATGTGCATAAGCATAATATCGAGTTTTAAAAAAAATACGAGTAGACATACCTCGATGGTTTAAGAAACTTGATGGCGTAATAGCCAATATATGTGTCCTACACAATTCTTAGACAACATTTTCATAGAAAATTCAAGTGTAGGCAAATAATATGAGATATCAAAAAGAGCTTATGCTATTAAGATTTCATAAGAGATAATAAGCCACATAAGTCTAATAAAATGCTCAAGAGGTTTTTGAAAAACATGCAAGGTCTCTTTTAAAAATATTGAAATATATAATAAAAACTTGAAGATACATTTTGCAATTAAGACAGAAAATAAAATGCATATACAAATGGGAGAGATACGGTTTACCAATTATGTCGTTTCCATGGGTTGTCTGCCGTTCCCATTGTTGATGATATCTTCCTTTTGAGAAGTCACTTTGTTAATGATGACTTCTTTGATTGCTCCATTTCCAAGGTTTGTTACCTTCCCATTGTTGATGGTCTTTTCTTCTCTGAAAATCATCTTGTTGATGATGTCTTTGACATTTCCAAGGATTGTGTTTTTCCCATTTTTGATTATACGCTCTTTTTGGAAATTGGCTTTGTTGAGAGTAGTTTCTCCTTCTTTGATCAAATGAAACGTTCATTTGATGTTTTCTTGGTGGCATGAATTTTCTCCGATTTTTGCTTTGCCGGGTACCTAATAGCACATTGTTTTGTGGTACCCTCATGTGTTTGGGTCCTTTGGGATTAGCTTTGAGACTTTTAGGTCTCCAACAATATTTAGAGCTATTTCTAGCCCAACACGAATTAGCCGTATGACCCTTTTTGCCACAATAAAAGCATGTAATAATTCTAGGAGCATAATGACCAACGTGCTTAGAGACTTGATTCCTTTTCATGTGATAGACACCCTTAGGCTTATGATCAAGTTCTAGTTTCGAATTATCACAACAATCAACAATATTGGTCATCTTATCGGTACTTTTCGAGTTGGATTTAGATAAATCATTTTTCAAGCAATTTATATCCTCAACAAGAGTACTATTTTCTTTCTCAAGGTTTCTAACCTTGTCAAGAGTGGTGGTGTGAGCACATGATAGTGATTCATAGGAAGTAAATAAACTATCCTTATCATTCTTTAAAACAATGAATTCCTTTTTCAAATTTTTGTATTTAACAAGTAAGTTTTGGAATTCATCTTGTAGCTCATCATAATCATTTTGCAAGTCACTATATTCATTTTGCAATTCATTGTCATAAGAAGTAGAGGGTTTAGAACTTACCTCGTTTTCTTCTTCGATGCCCATGAGGCATTGTTCAACTTGTTCATCATGGGAGGTTGTAGAAGGCTTATACCATGTTGTTGAATTTGATGTTGTATCCATTTGTGAGGTAGATGCTTTTGAGTTGCTCCTTTCATTTGCATATACTTCATAGATGGCTTCTAATTTTTGCCATACTTCATGTGCCGACCGAATACCTACAACATGCTCGAATTCCAAAGTGGTAAGTGAACAATGTAAAATATTAAGAGCTTTACCATTTAAGGAGATGATTTTCTTCTCTTCATCATTGAGCTTTTGAAGCCTTTTGAGGTGTGTGGTGTATCTTTCATCGAAATGGATTCTCCATTGATGACGGTGTTCCAAATATCGAACCCGCAAGCAACTTTGTAAATAGCATTCCATTCTTTCTCTCCAAAATATAAAATTTTTGGAATCAAACCGAGGTGGCTTGGTGGAGGAGGTGCTTAGGAAAGTTGAGCTTCGTTCGTAGCCGACGATCGTTTCTCTTCACTCGCGATGTGAAACGAGCTTGCCAAAGAGTTTGGCTCGATACCACTTGTAAGTCCAAGCGGCTACGATAATCTAGAGGGGGTGAATAGATTATCTCCATCTTTTCGATTTCGTCCTCTTTTAACAATCGAATGCTCAAACAAAATAATGAAGGTGCGGAATGTAAACAACACACGCCGATTTAAAGAGGTTCAACCCACCTAGGGCCTAATCCTCTACCACCCCAAAGATATCCGGGATGGATTTCGAAAAGAAAAGAATTTTATTAATTACCAAAATTAATACAAATTCAACTTACAACACCTTGAAGAGCACCACACTCTTCTTCAACACCACCTTTGAGATTACCACAATCTCCTTTGAAGATTACCACAATCTTCCTTCAACGGCACCTTGTGAAGATTACCACAATCTTCAACCTTGAAGAATACCAAATTCTTCAACACCTCAAATAAGAAGATTACCACAATCTTCTTGTACCTATCACCTAAATCATCCAAGTGTGCTCTTACCACAAACACTCACAAGGATATCTTGTGTTTGAATGATAACCAAAAATCAAGATTACAACTCAATAATGAATAATACAATTTGAGTGCAAAGTGTAATCAAGAATAGCCTAGACCTCAAAGATGTGAAAGTGATAAGCTAGGCAATTTTACAACAAGAATAATGACTATGAAAGACCAAGTGTTTGCTTGAAGTGTATCTTGTTGTGTTGTATCTCAATTGTTATCTTGGTTGCTCCAAAACTTCCTCTATATATATAGGAGATGATTGATCAAGCATAGGCTCCTCTTGGGGATTGAAAATCTACAGAAAAATACAATTAAAATCAAGAATATAGCTGTTAGAAATCAATCCCACAATTTAAGGAAATGTGTCTGTTTGTCAAACGGTCATATTTTTTTGCTTTGTCAATACATAGAGGCGACCGTCGCACGAGAGATAAGAGAAAAAGAGAACACTATGAAAATTACAACAGGGTGACCGGTCGACGTAGGCTTCGACCGGTCGACCCCTGTTCAACCGGTCCCCCTAAACAAAAAAACGAAGGGTTTGAGTCCTTTCAAAAAGAAACTTGCAGTGTACTCGGCCGATCATGGCGGCCGGTCGACCGGACCGGCGACGCCTTGATGCACCGGCCGACTGCTTGTTTTTTTCTTCCGTCTCATTTTCTGTTTCTAAAAACATCTTCAGTGCGGGTTGCCCTATAGGGCGGCCGGCCGACCACGACAAAATATTGTCCAATTTTTGTCGAAAATAAAACTCAAGAAATACTCCGAAAATTTAGTAAAAACATTTTAAACCGATCAAGTATTAGGACAACATTTAGAAGCATCGTTTGAGAGTGAAAACCCAATAACGTAAAATCATTAAAAGCGTTGTCCAATTTAGACGAAAAATAAACTTTGAGAAAATACTCCGGAAAATATTAAAATCATTTTAAATCATTTAGGAGTATTTGGACAACCTTTAAAAACATTGTTTTGGTGATAAAATAAAATCATCAAAATTAAGATAAAAACATGTATCAAACATCTTCAACCTTGAAGAATACCAAATTCTTCAACACCTCAACAAGAAGATTACCACAATCTTCTCACACCTAACACCTAGATCACCCAGTGTGTTCTTACCACAAAACACTCACAAGGATATCTTGTGTTTGAATGACGACCACAAATTCAAGATTACAACTCGATAATGAATAATACAATTGAGTGCAAGTGTAATCAAGAATAGCCTAGACCTCGAGGATGTGAAAGTGATTAGCTAGGCAAATTACAACAAGAAATAAGACAATGAAAGACCAAGTGTTTGCTTGAAGTGTATCTTGTTGTGTTGTATCTCAATTGTTGTTTTGGTTGCTTCAAAACTTCCTCTATTTATAGGAGATGATTGATCAAGCATAGGCTCCTCTTGGGGATTGAAAATCTACGAAAAATACAATTAAAATCAAGAATATAGTCATTAGAAATCAATCCCACAATTTAAGGAAATGTGTTTCTTTGTCAAAACGGTCATATTTTTTTTGTCAATACACAGGCGACCGGCCGCACGAAAATAGACGTTGGAAAAAATACACAAAAAATAACACAGGCGGCCGGCGACGTATACCTCGACCGGCGACCATCACCCCAACCGTCCCCTTGTTTCAAAAATGCAAGGTTTTAGTTCTGTTTCAAAACGAAACTTGCAGTGCAGTCGACCATTGGGCGGCGGCCGACGCCTTGATGCGGCCGGTCGACCGCTTGTTTTTCCTTCCGTCTCATTTTCTCGTTTCTAAAAACATCTTCAGTGCACGGGTTGCCCTATAGAGGCGGCCACCGGTCGACCACGAGACAGAAATGTTGTCCAATTTTTGTCAAAAATAGAACCCAAGAAATACTCCGAAAATTTAGTAATAACATTTAAAACCAATCGAGAGTATTTAGACAACATTTAGGAACCTTGTTAAGGAGTGAAAAATCCATTGAAAAAAAAATCATTAAAAGCGTTGTCCATTATTATCAAAAATAAACTTGAGGAAATACTCCGGAAAATATTTAAATCATTTAGGAGTATTTGGACAACCTTTAAAAGCATTGTTTTGGTGACAAAATAAAATCATCAAAATTAAGATAAAAACATGTATCAAACATATGCCTCGTTAAAAACCTTAAAAAAAAAAACCCTGTGGGAAAAAAATCGGACATAAGGAAAAAGAGTACATTCTCAAATACAAACTTTGTGTATAAGTCGCCTCGTTAAAAACCTTAAGTGGAAAAATCCAATGGGATAAAAACCAGACATAAGAGAAAAAGAGTACGATGCACAATATATTTGCTCCCCATGAAATGAAGAATGTCGGGCCCATAAGTGACCTATCAATCTTGCTTCGTATTAACTCTTCTCATTCCGATGCCATAAACTATTTTCTTAAATGTAGATATTGGCAAGGATTTTGTAAATAGATCGGCAAGATTGTGACATGAGTGAATCTGTTGAATGTGTACCTCTCCATTTTTCCTCGGTTCATGTGTGTGGAAAAACTTTGGTGAAATGTGCTTGGTCCAATCACCTTTTATGTAACCACCTCCGTCTTGTGCTATGCATGTTGTATTATCCTCATAAATAATAGTAGGAGTGTCTCAGAATCGGTTTCAATGACAAGTATTTTGTATATGAGCTATAATCGATCTTAACCAAAAGCACTCCTTGCCGCTTTCATGAAGAGCAATAATCTCGAGTGATTGGAAGAAGTAGATACTAATGTTTGTTTAGTGGATCACCATGATATAGTTGTTTGATAAATGGTTTTATCATGATTTTGATGATTTTGTTTTTATACCGAAACAATGTTTTTAAATGTTGTCCAAATACTCCTAAATGATTTAAATTGTTTCTACTTATTTTCTGGGAGTATTTCTTCAAGTTTATTTTTCGACAAAATTGGACAACACTTTTAATGATTTTGTGTTAATGTGTTTTTACATCAAAACTATATTTGAAATGTTGTCTAAATACTCCCGATCGGTTTAAAATATTTTTACTATTTTTCGGAGTATTTCTTGAAGTTTATTTTCGATAAAAAATTGGACAACACTTTTGTTTTGAGGTCAACTGTCGTCGCCCCTATAGGGCAACCCGTACCTAGAGATGAGTTTTGAAACAGAAACGAGACATTTTAGAAAATCCGGAGGTCGACCGGTCGACCTAGAGAAGCGACGATACCTAAAAACATTACGAAACGCATTTGTAATGAAATATTGGGGAGGGGCGACCGGTCGGACCCTATGCCAACCGGCCCCCTTCTGACCGGTCCCCTGTTGATTTTTTTCTATGTTTTATTTTCAAAACTTATCCGTAGCGACCACATGCCTTCGTGGTTTGACAAAAAAAATTCTAACCGTTGTGCAAACAGATAATTTTTCCTTAATTTGTGGGATTGATTTCTAACAGACTATATTCTTCATTTTGTCTTGCAATTTTTTACAGATTTCAATCTCCTAGGAGGAGCCTATCATGTTCAAGACATCTTCTATAAATAGATGAGGAATTGGAGCAACACAATAAGAGAGAATACTACAACACAACAAGATACACTCAAGCAAACATATTTGTTCTTCATTGTTATTATTCTTGTTGTAATAGCCTAAGGTCTTTCACTTTCACATCTTGAGGTCTAGGCATATTTCTTGATTACACTTGCACTCAAATTTGTATCATTCATTATCGAGTTGTAATCTTGAATTTTTGGGTTATCATTCAACACAAGATATCCTTGTGAGTGTTCTTGTGGTAAGAACATACTTGGGTGATCTAGGTGTTAGGTGCAAGAAGATTGTGGTGATCTTCTTATTGAAGAGTGTGGTGCTCTTGAGGTGTTGAAGATTTTGGTGTTCTTCAAGGTTGAAGATTGTGGTAATATTCACAAGGTATCGTTGGAGATTGTGGTAATCTTCAAGAGAGATTGTGGTAATCTCAAAGGTGGTGTTGAAGAAGAGTGTGGTGCTCTTCAAGGTGATGTTGTAAGGTGTTGTATTAATTTTGGTATTTAGTAAAATTCTTTTTCTTTTTGAAATCCATCCCGAGATATCTTGGGGTGGTAGAGGATTAGGCCCTAGGTGGGTTAAACCTCTATAAATCGACGCGTGTTGTTTACTTCCCGCACCTTTATTATTGTCTTTGCTTATTTGTTTTGAAAAAGAGGGCATAATCGAAAAGATGGAGATAATTTATTCACCCCTCTAGATTATCGTAGCCGCTTGGACTTACAAGTGGTATCAAAGCCAAACTCTTTGGCAAGCTCGTTCCACATCGCGAGTAAAGATGAACGATCATCGGCTACGAATGAAGTCTACCTTACCGGCGCCTCCACCACAAAGCCACCACTATTTGATTCCAAAAATTATACATTTTGGAAAGAAAGAATGGAATGCTATCACAAGGTTGCGGGTTCGATATTTGGAACACGATCGTCAATGAAGAATCCATTCCGATGATGGATACACCACACACCTCCAAAGGCTTCAAAGAGCTCAATGATGAAGAGAAGAAAATCATCTCTTTAAATGGTAAAGCTCTTAATATTTTGTATTGTTCATTTACCATTTTGGAATATGATCATATTGTAGGAATTAAATCGGCACATGGAGTATGGAGAAAATTAGAAGAAGTATATGCAAATGAAGGAGTCACACAAAAGCATCTACTTCTCAAATGGGTACAACATCAAACCCAACAACATGGGATGAGCTTCCTACAACCTCCAACGATGATGTATATGAACGATGTCTTATGGGCTTCAAGAAAAAACGAGGTAAGTTCTAAACCCTCTACTTCTTATGATAATGAATTACAAAATGAGTATAGTGACTTGCAAAATGATTATGATGAGCTTCAAAATGAATTCCAAAGCTTACTTGTTAAATACAAAAATTTGAAAAAGGAATTCAATGTTTTGAAAAATGAAAAAGGATAGTTTATTTACTTCCTATGAATCACTATCATGTGCTCACACCACCACACCGATAAGGTTAGAAACCTTAAAAAAGAAAATAGTACTCTTGTTGAGGATATTAATTGCATGAAAAAGGATTTATCAAAATCCAACTTGAGTACCGATAAAATGACCAAGATTATTGATATTCATAAATGTGATAATTTGAAACTAGAACTCGATCATAAGCCTAATCTTTCAATCATATGAAAAAAGGATCAAGTCTCTATGCATGTTGGTCATTATGCTCCAAAATTATTACTTGCTTCTATTGTGGTCAAAAGGGTCACACATTAATACTTATCGGGCTAGAAATAGCTCTAATTATGTTGGAGACCTAAAAGTCTCAAAGCTAATCCTAAAGGACCCAAACACTTGAGGGTACCACAAAACAATGTCATAATAGGTACCCGGCGAATAATTATCAAGGAAAATTCATACCGCGAGAAGACATCAAATGACCGTCTCATTTGATCAAAGGAGAAGACATCACCACAATGAATTTCCAAGAGAAAGATATTATCAACAATGGGAAGAACATAATCCTTGGAAATGGAGCAATCGGAGAAGCTATCATCAACAAGACGATTTTCAAAGGGAAGATATCATCAATAATGGGAAAGACACAACCCATGGAAATGGCGAAATCGGTAAACCGTATCTCCCCATTTAAATATGCATTTTATTATTATGCATGTTCTTATTTGTGCCTTAATTGTCAAAATGATTTTTTCAAAATATTTTTAAAGAAGTCTTCTACATATTTGTGTTTTTAATTTTTTTTTTGAAAAGGAGACCTTGCATGATAAAATGTTGTGTATTTACTAAGGCTAAAGTGTTTTATAATCTCCTATGGATTTTTATGGCATAAGCACTCTTGTGACATATATTGTTTTTATCCTACACTTGTATCATGTTATTTTGTGCAAATATTGTTTAAGAATTGTGTAGGATTTATATATCTTCTTCATTGGTTATTTTCTCATAATCCATCAAGAAATGATTAAGATATCGAGGTACGCTCACCATTGTTATTCATCTCATAGACTTGATATATTTTTGCCATACGCCTATGTGCTTGCTTTTCAAGATATTTCAAAGTATCTCATACAAGTGCCATTAAGAGAATTTTTCGATTTTTGATAGGCACTATTCGATATATGTTGTTTTATCCGAGTATTGTAAAGGATTATAATTTGTTTTGATAAAAACAATTGATTTTCATCCTTATCTCAAAATTATGCATTTGATTGCTCATATTCATTCTTGTCAAAACTATTGTTCAAATGCTTCTTTTAAATGAGGTCTCAACTATATGCTCTTGAATTTTTCAAATTTCAAAGTAGACCTTATATAGCTTCCTATAAAAGCTTATTTGAACTTACATGTTTTATAAAACTCATGATGATTTGTTTGAAAGCATAGTATGTGTTACTTGTTATTGTATCTCTATTATTCAATATTATTATGCTCTTGTGCAAAGATATCTTGTTCAGATTTTGCAGAAATTATTTGATATTTTGGAACAAGTTTGATGACCAAGGGGAGGTTAATAGCTCAAAGATAATGTCAAGAAGAAGGTAATTGATTTTGATGAAACATGTGCATCTCAGTAGCATGTTTTTGAAGCTATTCGCATTTTACTTGCCTACTCTTGCTTTAAGAAAATTTCAAGCTTCACCAAATGGATGTTAAATCCACTTTTCTAAATGGTTTTATTCTAAAAGAAGTCTATGAAAAACAACCGTGGTTTGAAAATTTTTTAGGCCAAGTGATTTTTATAAAAGGCCTTGTTTGGTTTAAAACATGCATCCCGTGTATGGTATGATAGACTTAGATATTTTCTTTTGCAAAATGATTTTACAAGAGGTAAAGTTGAAACTACTCTCTTTGTTTAAAAGAAAAAGGGAAAGATTGCTTATTAGTGCAAATTTAAGTTGATTTGGTGCTACTAATGAAATTTTGTACAAGATGTTCTCTAAGTTGATGCAAGGTGTATTTAAGATGATCATGATGGGGAGCTCAATTTCTTCCTTGGACTTCAAGTTGAACAATGCCAAGAAGATGGTTATATTTCACAATCAAAGTATACAATAGAACCTTTGAAAAAGTTAGGCATTGAAGAAGGAAGAACCATCTCAACCTCTATGGCAACCAATGTAAAGATTGACTAAGGTTGAGGAAGGCATATTGGATAACAAACATATTCGAGGTATGTTCATTAACTTTTCTTATTCCCATAGACTCGACATTTCTTATGCCTTATGTCTATATGCTCGACTTCAAAAAATAATCCCAACGAATCTCATTAAAGTGCCGTTAAAAGAAATTTTCAAATATTTGAAAGGCACTTCTTCTTATGGCTTGTATAACCAAAATTTTAAAACGTTCATAATTTTCGGGATAACAAGTCCTGATTACAATTTCTCAAAATATGGTTCGTCATAATCGAACTAAACATATTGAGATTCAATATCTTTTTCTAAGGGATTGCGTTTCTAAAAACGAAAATTTGAGATGTGTTTAATTCCGTCTCAAAGATAACTTGCGGACATTTGTTCATTTACCACCGAGTATTTTATCTCATTTCGAGCTTGATTATGACATAATGTATATTAAATGAGGTCTACGTTTGTATTTTGCACATTTTTAAAACTTAGGGATGAAAAATCGGATTTTTGGATCAAATTTCGGACTTTTGCAAAACAAACTGATCTAGTGACCGATTGGGGTGAGGCCGACCGGTCACCCTATACCTCGACCGGTCGCCCAGGCCTTATTTTGGTTAAAATTCATTCTGTTTCCCCACTTAGCCATTTTGGCGTTGTTCTTCTATATTTCGACCCCTTTGAATTTTTCACACACAATTCACCTCAAATGAGTTTTGTTGCATAAATTACATATTTTGGGGATTATATTGCTCGTATATCATCATTGTTGCTCATCTTTACCGATTAAATGGTAAGAATTCTCTCTCTTATCTCAATTGAGTTGAACCCTTGAGAACTTGGCTTATATGTATATTTCTTGATGCAATTTGTATATGTTTGTGATGAGCTTATTAATTGTTCTTTGGATTATATTTGTAAAATTGCTTTCGGTGATGAAAACTTGGCTTGATTACATTTACAAGGGCTATATATATCTTCTTCAATTTTTGACGCCCGCCAAGTGTTCGATAAAACGTTTCAATGAAAAAATTCATCACCTACATGATTCTCTCGTTTTCAAATGTCTTATATATTTATAGAGATCATTTTTTCAAATCAAATGAGTTTTCATAAGATTCTACAAGTCATTTGATCGACTTTTCCCTCCTACTTGGTTTATAAGTTTCAATGTTCAAATAGTTTGATACATCGGTTTAGTTGCGCACTTTGATATAAATATATGATGTTTTTATCGTGCTAACATTCTTTTGATGATTCCAAAGGGGAGAAATAGGTTATAAGCTTATTAGCTCAAAGAAGCTAAAATAAGCTCGAGAAAGTAACTATAAGCTATGGCTATTAAAAGCCATAAGTTGTGAATTATACTTAGTCCATTTGTTGTAGTATGGACTCATATTCATGTCTAATGATGTTTTCTTGACAGGGGGAGCTTATAAGCTCTTGATTCTTAAGCTCAATATGTAAAAGCCGAGCTTTTAGCTTTTGATTGATTGCTTCTACATTACTCTTGTTGTGCATATTGATAGGGGAGCTTTTGCAAAAATGTTTTTGAAAATCTACACTCCCATCCTTGTGTTTATGTTGCGTGGAATGTTGTCGCTCTCAACGGATAGTTCATTTTTAACCCAAAATTATTTTGTTTTCAAAATCGACCTCGTTAAATTGTTTTGGTTTGTAATCATCAAAAAGGGGGAGATTGTTTCATAATTGGTTTTATCATGATTTTGATGATTTTATTTTTATACCAAAACAATGTTTTTAAATGTTGTCCAAATACTCCTAAATGATTTAAATTGTTTCTACTTATTTTGTGGAGTATTTCTTCAAGTTTATTTTCGACAAAATTGGACAACACTTTTAATGATTTTGTGTTAATGTGTTTTTACATCAAAACTATATTTGAAATATTGTCTAAATACTCCCGATCGGTTTAAAATATTTTTACTATTTATTGGAGTATTTCTTGAAGTTTATTTTCGATAAAAAATTGGACAACACTTTTGTTTTGAGGTCAACCGGTTGCCCTATAGGGCAACCCGCACTGAAATGAGTTTTGAAACAGAAATGAGACATTTGAGAAAACCCCGTGGGTCGACCGGTCGACCTAGAAGGCGACCGTACACTGGAAACATTACGAACGCACTATAAGGAAATATTGGGGAGGGGCGACCGGCCCAAGGGGTGGGCGACCTGGTCGGACCCTAAGGTCTTTCACTTTCACATCTTGAGGTCTAGACTTATTTCTTGTTGTAATAGCTGGTCTTTCACTTTCACATCTTGAGGTCTGAGGCTTATTTCTTGATTACACTTGCACTCAAATTTGTATCATTCATTATCGAGTTGTAATCTTGAATTTTTGGGTTATCATTCAACACAAGATATCCTTGTGAGTGTTCTTGTGGTAAGAACACACTTGGGTGATCTAGGTGTTAGGTGCAAGAAGATTGTGGTGATCTTCTTATTGAAGAGTGTGGTGCTCTTGAGGTGTTGAATAATTTGGTGTTCTTCAAGGTTAAAGATTGTGGTAATCTTCACAAGGTGTCGTTGGAGATTGTGGTAATCTTCAAGAGAGATTGTGGTAATCTCAAAAGTGGTGTTGAATAAGAGTATGGTGCTCTTCAAGGTGATGTTGTAAGGTGTTGTATTAATTTTAGTAATTAATAAAATTCTTTTTCTTTTTGAAATCCATCCCGGAGATACCGAGGTGGTAGAGGATTAAGCCCTAGGTGGGTTGAACCTCTATAAATCGACGTGTGTTGTTTACTTCCCGCACCTTTATTAATGTCTTGGCTTATTTGTTTTGAAAAAGAGGGCATAATCGAAAAGATGGAGATAATCTATTCACCCCCTCTAGATTATCGTAGCCGCTTGACTTACAATAGCCGTACCATTATAGAAAAATAAGTAACCGATCTGTGATCGAGCTTTGTGCGGATCGGATCTATATCCAAAGATCGGATAACCAACTAACACAGTTAGTTGATTCCTTGGAATAGAATAACCCCAAATCTATAGTACCACTCGGATATCAAAAATATGTTTAATATCATTCCAAAGTGTCTTGAGTTGCCTCGAACCGTATCGTGCAAGTAGATTTACTTTGTAAAAGAAATATTATGTCGAGTACATTGTGCTAGATACATTAATGCTCCAATAGCATTAAGATAAGGAACTTCGGGACCTAAAATTTCTTCATCGATTCTTTTGGTCGGAATGGATCTTTCTCGGGATATAAACTGCGCTTGAGCATAGGCGTACTCGAGGATGAGCCTTGTCCATATTAAATCATTTGTGTATCCGTTTAATGTAAGCGATTGATGGACAAGTATCCCATTGTCTTTATGCTCTAGCTCAAAACCAAGACAAAGTTTAGTTTTTCCAAGGTCTTTGATAGCAAATCCAAGATCTCGATCTTTTAATAAAAATGCATGGACAAATTGTATCATTTTTGTAACCTTCCTTAGAAAGGTATTCATTAAGTCTATGGTACCACATACGACTGGATTGCTTTAATACATACAACGATCTTTGCAATTTGATCGAGTATAATTCACGGGAGTATCTAATTTTGGCATTTTATATCCATCCTGGAATTTTCATATAAATATCGAGTCCAAAGAACCATATAGATATGTTGTTACTACGTCCATTAGACGCATGTCTAAACTCTCATGGACAACCATGCCGATGAGAAAACGGAACGTGATTGTATCCATCACAGGTGAATATGTCTCATCATAATCTATCTCGGTCTCGAGAGAATCCTTGAGCTACAAGTCGGGCTTTATACCTCACGACCTCATTTTTCTCATTTTTTTCGAACAAATACCCATTTGTATCATATGGGTTGTACATTGTCCTGAGTACGAATAATTTTTCCAAATACATTTCGTTTCTCTAGGGAAGCTAACTCAGTTTTATTGCTTCCTCCCACATTGGCCAATCAGGCCTTTGACGGCATTATATTTGTTCGCCTTATTTTTAGCTTCACCGCAAGTGTACAATGTAGTTTATAGAATAGGGTAAGCAAGGTCGAATCCACAGGGACTAATAAATTAATGTAATAAGTATTGGGATTATAATAGTCTTATTTTTATCCAGACGATCGAAATTGAGTGATTTGTTTTGTAAAAGCTAAGACAAGAATTTATCCTAAAAAGACAAAGTAAAGATTGATTGAAAGGTCAAGGAGATGAATGGATTCCGGACTATGGTTTCATTAATATCCCCTTTTGTTATCGATTAATCACAATCAAAGTTATTATTATTCTTCCCTATAAGACAATCGCGAAAGTATTTTACCTTCTCTCTCAAGATGCATGTAAAACCGTTGATTGGATTATCTATGCTAGCATCTCTACTCAACATAAGATATCCAACTCCCAAAAGCAAGATTATAAATCCTCACAAATATTCACAGACTTCTCAATCTTGCAAATATTTATGTCAAGTACTCAAAGATCTAGTATTGAAACTCATCTCTCGAATTATGAATCAATACATCAAACAAGTTAAACCAAAGGCCTTATGATAAAACAAGAATTAAAACAAAGTACTCGAATAGGGTTTGAAAACAATACGTCAATTGCAATTAATCATCCAACAAAAGTATCCATTAACCTAATCCCAAACCCGGAATCACAAGATGTTTAGCCGGACATGGGAAATAAATAATTCATAGAAAAATTATTCAAGTTCATATCTAACTAATCGAAAGTAAATGATACGATGGAATGAGAAAACTCGGGGATGTCGACAATCTCTCGATCTATCTTCAATCCTCAAGCGCGTGGTTGTGACCTCGATCAATCTCTCGAATCCTCCGATAGAAGGTTGCTCTTTTCTCTCGCTTTATATGGAAAACATTATTGTGTCCTCGTTTGGGGCCGTCTCGTCTCTATTTATACTCCGTTTGGGTCAAAACTCGATTAGAATCACAAACCTATTTTTCCCTTGCAGACGCATGGGCCGTGCGCCTCGCGCGACCAGCCCGTCTTGAGTGCCGTAGGTTCATTCAATCGCTGAAGGGATGCATGGGCCGTGCGCTCAACACATGACCAGCCCGTGCGGAGTGCCGTGGGCTGAGTCTTGATCGATGGCGCACGGTCGTCTATGGATGCACGCCGCCTGCGTGCGCACTCTGAGCTAATATGTGTTCGTTTCTTTCCATTTCTTGCCCGGTTTGTCGACTTCTTCTTGATTCAACTCCAAACATCGTGCGTTACTTCAAGTATTGGCGGTCTTTACCGCAATGCTCCCGAATTGTCGCCAAAATGCTACAAATATCAATTAATTCCTACAAAACGAGCAATGCATAATACCTTTTCCATTTTACGAAATAAAGCCCTTTTCACTCAAGTAATGCATGCATAACAACTAATTATAACTACAATTAAGCCCAAAATACATGCAAAACACATACCAATCAAACCCCCAAACTTAAACATTATGATCCTGGTCAACGCTTTATAAACAAGACAAAAGCAAAATGGGAGTAATGAAAGGCAAATCAAGAACAACACATCACAATTCATGTCATTTATCCATAGACGCCAAGCAACAAATCAACCAAGCTTGAATATCTAACACAGAGCACAAGTCAATTAAAGCCAGGGCAAATACTTGAATTACGCCTCTCATGGATTAAGTGTATACTCTCCTCTCTAGAATAATAAGGGACGTGTATTCGCTCAAATCATATCAATGTTGAAGAATTACCATAGGCTTGTAAATTGTCTCACATCTCCGCCACTCGATTGTATGCAACTCATAAATTAGAAAGGACTTTTCTTTTGATTGTAATGAAGGCTCTTTGGTTAAGGTAGGGAAATATGGAGAAAGTGACTCGAACTCAAGCGTATAGATTGGTAAGCACATCTTTTTCTATTCAAATCAAACATGCTACCCCAATCACCTCTTAACCTTATCACATCTCTCTTCTCCCCTTTTTCGTACAATCCACTTTCTTTCGCCTTACATCATAATTCTCAGGCTATAAGTTCATTTACGGCCAACTCACGTATCTGACCGATTTTTTCTCGACTCTTTTGTGAGTATATATCCTCATTTTTCCTCTTTTTCTTCTTTTTTATTCCCAACATCCAACATGAACACAATTATCTAAATTCTCGATATCCTTCTATTCAACCTTATTCAATCCCCTTAGTCAATGTTATACGCTCAAGTTTAGGGTAACAGGATATATCAAGTTAAAGGCTTGAAATGTGGCTATCAAAAATCGAACAACAGCTCAAATTGGCTAACTAGGGAAATTCAATGTCATTAGGTAGGCAAAAGGCTTGAAAGGCTTAACAAAAATGACCTTAAATCATTTTCATAAATTGCATACAACATGTGACTTCAACGGAGATACCAGAAAGTTCTAGAATTCATATCGACATGAATGACACACTCAATCAACAAACAAGACGCATATAATGAAAGCGAAAAGGCTCAAAGCTCATAGGCCCGCAATGCGTAATTTAAAGCATAACAACCATGATTTCAATATTCACATGCTCCATATCATCTATTCTCAACCCGATCAACTCACGCTCAACACCCAATTCAAAACAACACAAATTGTTCAACGAATGCTCCAAAGATCACAACAGTGAACACAATAGCGGTTAACTCACTCCCTAAAAACCTAAGAAAGCAATAAACGTGCTAAAATAAAAAAAAAAACGAGCATCTAATGCAATGCAACCTATATGCTCTAAATGCAACTATATGAATGCAAATATCGCCACACCCTTCAATCAAAATAACTACCTCTCCCCCAAACTTGAACGAAATTATAGCGCACGAGAAGAAAGATAGAATTTCAAAGAAAAGTGTGGAGTGGACTGTCTCCTTTGTGGGGGTGGCGACGAAAAGTGGCCCTGGGAGATGTGCCACATTTGTATCTCGATGCATCACTGCGCAGCATCTCCGTTCTCGTTCTGCGCGATATCATTGCTCTTGTTAAGTCACGAAGGTGCGGAACTCATCCTAGTGATGCCGAAAATCATCCTTCTTTGCCTCATGCTCTCCTCAAGAGCAAATAGTCTATCCTGGTAAGTGGCCCCCCGCTCCTCACCTTGGTGAGAGCTTTCCGTATGTTGGGCATCCCTTGTTGGAATCCTTGCTCGAAACCCTCTGTTGGAACCCTTGCTCAAAATCCCTCTCATGTCGGTTATACTCCATTGCCTCAATCGCCAACTCGTCCTCATCGAACCCAACTACTCTCCGCTTTTCCACGCAAGCATGGCTTCCATGACACCGTATGCGCCTCGAGTTCATCGGTCAATTAGTCGATCATCAACCACGAGATGTGAGTTGCGGGTTAGGAAGTGGGAAGGCGGTTCCAATCCTTTGTTGGAAGAGAGTCGTGTTCTCTTCTTCTATTATGATTTTCATTTGGTGTAGGGCATTCATATTAATCCTCCAATCGCCCTCAATGGGCTCCAAGCCGCTCAAATCGACATGAAAATGACGAGCAATAGGGGTGATCATTCCCCAATCAATATCGTACAGGCCGTGACTTGGCCAAATATTCGGCGTGTTCCACAAAATGGGCTGCCGTGTTGTAGAAAGTGGGTTAGCATACACCACAAGTAGGTATAGCTCCCAAACTTGCATACCCCAGTTATTGTGTCGGGCGAAGACGAAGTGAGATGTGATCTTTTGTTCCGGAGTGATGAGACTTAGATGAGCGTGCCTCATAGAGCATCGAGCCGGTCTCCGATGTCTAAACTAATAACCGCCCGAATTCATATCGGCTATAGTGCGTTGCGTTCTTGTAAGGCGTCGGTAGAGACCCCAAAAATTTCATTGAGTTGGGCGATAGATATGTGCCTTATCTCGTTGCCCGATCAAAAAAAACGAACCTCAATGGGCTCGGAGTTCCCCGTCCTTTGGTATATTTCAAGTGTCTTTGAGGAACTCGACGCTAGTTTCTTATATGTCGGCCACCGCCCTTGCATGAACGCAGTCCACCCAACCCATTCAAATAGGCGCCAAACATCGCGTGTATCCCAGGGCTTGGGTACACTCGTCAAGATATCGCGTTGGTGTAAATGAGCGGATGACCAACCTACTCCATCACTCCCGGATCATCGGCCTCGGTCGGAAAAAGCCCATAAGCCTCGGGGCTATCGGATGTACCTCCCCACCGTGCGGCCCACCCCCCTCGGCCTACCCCGACCTTGTTGGTTCCTTCCGGTCGGCCATTAGTTCAAGTTTGTACCTAGCAAAACAAATGTGAGATTCCGCACATGCCAAGTATAACAAGAACAAGATGAATTCAATACAAACAAATCAAATAAGGCATAATGTCTCTTCCCTACAATTTAATCACAATTAAGCTCTCAAACCTAAATAACAATGTAATTGCAGAGAATCATAGCCACTAACACCCTAAATAATCAAGCTCATGCATGATTCATCATTATATCAATCACATACACCTTACTTCAAGCCCACAAGGTGTTCGATAAAATGCCCCATAGAATAATTCAAGAAAATCATGACAAATTCATCAAAACATGCACCATATATGAACCCTAATCCATAATCTACAAGAAATTCGAAAAAGACTTGAAGTTCTTATCGAATTCCTGGAAATTAGGAAAGAGGCGAAATTGGAACCCTAGGTGCTCCTTTTAACTAAATCTCACTCCAAAGCAAGTTTGAGTGTTCAATTCGTGTGTGAGTAGTAGTGTGGGGGACGAATTTTCGGTGAAAATCAAGTGAAAAGATCGAAAATTTTGAGAGGGATGCGAGCTCTTGTGTACTTTGTGCGTGAGAAAGTGTTTAAAAATGAAAAAAATTGAACCTATTGCGCCCTTATTGCTCGCCAGATCGACGGATGCACGGACCGTGCGCCACTGCGCACACGGGCGGCCCGTGCGGGTGCCGTAGGCTCGAAAAATCCTAGAATATGCACGGGTCGTGAGCATGGCGCACGAGCAGCCCGTGTGGGTTGCCGTAAGCTCACTCCTCATCCTCGAAGCACGCACGGGCCATGCGCATGGCGCACGTCCCCGCCCGTGTGGGTGCCGTACCAAAACTCCAAAATTTCCATTTTTTTATTTTTGTTTTTAAGGAAAGCAATAAATATCCTAACTTATCAAAGGAAAAAAACATGGGAAAAAATAATATAGCAAATCGTTGGGTTGCCTCCCAACAAGCGCTAAATTTAACGTCTATAGTTTGACGATGTATACTCGATCACGGTTCTAGCGGAGTGAGGCGTGTCACCTCTTCCTTTTGGTCTCTATGAAGGTAGTGCTTGATCCTCGGCCATTCACCATAAACATCTCCCCATCCCGGTCAACAATTCCACTATTCCCGGAGGATTTAACACTTTCTTAATCACAAACAGCCCCAACCACCAAGACTTGAGTTTTCCGAAAGAGTTTCGGATGCGAGTTAAACAAAAGAACTTGTTCACCCAAAAAAACTCTCTTTTCTTTATCATTCGATCATGCCATCTCTTGGTGCGTTCCTTGTAAATCCGGGAATTCTCATAGGCTTCATCTCGGAACTTCTCCATCTCATTCAAATGCAAAAGCCTCTTCTCACCCGCTTTTTGAAGTCAAAATTTAACTTCTTCACACCCAAAAACGCTTGTGCTCTAATTCCACGGGCAAGTGACACGATTTCCCGAATACCAACTAAAAAGCGATGTTCCCAATGGTGTATTGTATGCGATCCGATATGCCCATAATGCATCATCTAACTTCATAGCCCAATCCTTGCGATTTATGTTCACTTTGTCTTTTAAAGAGATTTGCTTAATCTCGCGATTGGCTACCTCTGCTTTATTTGCTTGCGGATGATATGCTAATGCCACCTTGTGCTTAACCCCGTACTTTGCAAGTATAGTGCTCATCAATTTATTCGCAAAGTGTGACCCCTCATCGCTAATCAAAGCTCTCGGGGTTCCAAACCGAGTGAATATATTTTTCTTTAAGAACTTCATCACTACTCGCGCATCATTAGTTTGTGTCGGAATCGCCTCAACCCATCGAGATACGTGCTCCACCGCAAGTAGGATGTCTTGATAACCCGAAGAAGATGGAAAGGGACCCATAAAGTCAATCCCCACACATCAAAAAGCTCGACTTCCATCACATTGGTCATGGACATCTCATGTCGTCTCGAAATGTTCCCCATCCGCTGGCATCTATCACATCACTTGCACATATAAATAGCAATCATTAGAAAAGTAGGCCAAGTATAACCCACTTTGCAATACCTTTGACGCAGATGCGTGTCGGACCAAAGTGTCCTCCGGAAGGTGAAGAATGGCATTATTGTAGAACTCCCTCCCACTCTTCTTGAGGCACATCTTCGATGATCGTGTTTGCACCTCTTAAAGAGCAAGGGTCGTCCCACATATAGAACTTGACTTCATGGAGGAACTTCTTCTTTTGATAGGAAGATAAATCCGGGAGGCATGACTCCCGCTACCAAATAATTCACAAAATCGCATACCATGGGAATTTAGCTTTGTAACATTAAGAGTCGCTCATCGGGGAACTCCTCATTGATTACATATGTGCCCTCTTTATCATCCTTCTTGTACTCCAACCTGGACAAGTGATTCCGCTACCACATTCTCACAACCCTTCCTATCTCGAATTTCCACATCAAACTCTTGCAACAAAAGGATCCACCAAATCGGTCTCGGTTTGGCATCCTTCTTGTCGAATAGATATTTGATCGCCACGTGGTCTGTGTGGACTATCGTCTTGGTTCCAATCAAGTAAGATCGGACTTATCGAACGCAAAAAATGATTGCCAAGCATTTCCTTCTCGGTGGTGGTGTAGTTTTGTTGGGCATTGTCTAATGTTCTACTCGCATAGTAAATGGCTCAACAACTTATCCCTTTTCGGACCCGAACAACCCCAATCGCAAAGTCACGGCATCGCACATCGCTCAAAAGGCGACTCAATCGAACTACAAGAATTGGTGCTTTCACCAAAGCCTTCTTGAGAATCTCAAATGTCCAAGCAATCATCGGGAAAATTGAAAGCGATGTCGTTTTCTAATAAGCGACTCAAATGTTTAGTGATTTTAGAAAAGTCACGAATAAACCTTCTATAGAATCCGGCGTGCCCCAAGAAGCTTCGATGTCCTTCTCATTTGTTGGAGGTGGGAGCTTTTCAATTGCTACAATCTTCACTTTGTCCACTTCTAAACCTGCGAGAAAAAACCTATGGCCTAAAATAATGCCATCTTGTACCATAAAATGGCACTTCTCTTAATTCAAAACAAGGTTAGTATCCTCGCATCTCAGTAAAACTAAAGAAAGATTGTCAAGACAATGATCAAAAGAATCTCCAAACACGAGAAAAGTCATCCATGAATACGTCCATTATTTTCTCAATAAAATCATGAAATATAGCCATCATACATCGTTGAAAAGTCGCGGGTGCATTACATAGTCGAATGGCATTCTGCGAAATGCAAACATTTCGTAGGTACATGTAATAAAGGAAAGGGGAATCAAATCGAGAAAACAATAATAGTCAAATCCCGCCAAGCAATCTAACATCATATCAATAAAGGGAAGGGAAAGTGATCTTTCACGAGTGGCATCATTCAACTTCCTATAATCAATGCATATACGCCACCCAAACTATCCTAGTCGCAATAAGTTCATCATTCTCGTTTCTAACTACATCATCCCCCTTTCTTTGGTACCACTTGTCTTAGGACTCACCCAAGAACTATCGAAATAGCATACACAATTCCAAAGATCTAACCATTTTAAAACCTCTTTCCTTACAACCTCTTGCATTATAGGGTTCAATCTTCTTTGATTACGCTTTCAAGGTTTATAGACATCTTCCATTCTAATTTTATGAATGACAATCGATGGACTTATGCCTTTTAAATCGAAAAATTGACCAACCTATCGCAGACTTATGTTTTCTCAATACCCTAAGTAATTTATCAAGTGAGCTGAAGTTAAAAGGGATGATACGATTAGGATTCGTGTTATTTGCTCCAAGGAATGTGTATTTAAGATGCTCGGGTAATGGCTTGAGTTACGGGTTCAAACGGGCTCTTTAAGTTCACGCGCGGGCTATCGGTGCTCGGGACGCCTTGCGGGCGTGCGTTCTTGATGGTTCCATCATTCTCTTGGCCTCACGCACGACGACTGCCGTGCTCGAGGCGCACGGGCGTGCGGTCTTGAGTTTACATCGCCGCCGGCCATGCGCATGACTGTCCATGCTCGGGCGCTTACGGGCCATGCGGTCTTCGTGTTTTTGTTTGTCACTTGACCATGCACCACGACCGGGGCATGCTCAAGCATGGGTCGACGCCCCTATAGAACTCGACTCCACGTTTTTCTTTGTGTGTGCGCCTCTCGCTTTTCGGTAGCTCCTTCATATTATCTAAAGCACAAACATAGTCATACAAGTCTTGATTATCGAAATCAAGCATCATACTTGACGTCGAACACGAATGTGTCAAACCAAACTCTAAATCATCCTTAGACAATGTATGATCTACATATTTATCAATGCAAGACTAACTACGTATATGAAACTACGATTCTCAACACCATTATGAAATTGTAGTGCCTTTTAGATAGAAAATAAAACATGCTCATCATTAACCCGTAATGTGAGTTCTCCCTTTGCACATCTATCAAGGCCTTCCCGGTGAGCCGAGGAATGGACGCCCAAGTATCAAAGGGACGTCTCGATCCTCTCCTCCATATCCAACCCAAAAAATCTACAGGAATATGAATTTATCGACTTTGACAAGCACATCCTCGATGTTTCCCTTCGGGTAAGTGAGTGATCGATCTGCAAGTTGTAAGGTGACCGTGAACGGCTTCACCTCTCCCAATCCAAGTTGCACGAAAATGGACAAGGGCATCAAGTTAATACTTGCTCCTAAATCACAAAGTGCTTTATTAAAGAAAATATCACCAATAGTATAAGGGATAGTGAAACTCCCCGGATCTTTAAGTTTCTATGGTAGTTTTCTCTGGGATTATTGACCGCACTTTTCTCAAATTGATTGTTTGAAACCAGTCATCTTTCTCTTCTTTGACATAACATCCTTTAAGAATTTAGCGTAATTGGGCATCCGCTCCAATGCATCTCGCAAAAGGTATGTTAATATGCGATTTCTTAAATATATCCAAGAATTTTGCAAACTGCGAATCTAACTTTTTCTTTTGAAATCGTTGGGTAAAAGGAAAGGGAGTAGTAAGTTTAGAAAAATCGGGGTTAGATGAAGATTTAAGCTTCTCGGCCCCTTTTTGTTCAAAAATATGGTCCTCAACTCCTTCCTCGCCTCAACATCGCCATTGGCTTCAGTTTCGCGTCTCCGGAACAACGGCCGTTGTCCCTATAGGATGCACGACCTGTCCGTCGGTGGCGCCGGGCCGTGCGCCCTGCGTATCTTCAATATTTTACGGCATTCTCGGCCCCTCGTATTCTTCCCTCACTCCTCGGACGAATGGCTTTACATTGTTCCTTTGGATTCACCTCGGTGTTGCTCGGAAATCGCCTTTCGATCTTGCCCCACCAACAATCATAGCGAATTGGCCAAATTTGAGTTTCAAGATTTTTCATTTAGGACCCCATGGTGTTGGCCAATTGAGTGACATAATTTTCGATTTTATCTAGATTCGCCCCATCCTTATTAAATCGATTCCTCATCTCATTCATAAACGAGGTGAAGATGTCCTCCATAGATGGCTTAGCCTCGGCATTAATGACACCATTTGTCACATTAAACCCGGTGGTGGTTGCATCACATTCTTCGTATTTGCGTAGGAGAAGTTTTCATGATTCCTCAAACCCGGTGGTAATGAGTAGGAGTCGATTGTTCGGTAATTGTTGAAATTCCATTATTGACATAATTTGCTTCATCCATGGGATCTAGAAAACTCCCTATTACTTGCACCCGCGTTTCCATCATCCCCCCGTCGTCAATACACTCAACCGATTTGTCAATGCGGTCATCCGAGTGTTAATGCCTTAATTGGTGGAGTGCAATCGGTGACTTCGGCTACCCTTTTCACATTAGTCCTCTCGGAGGGCCACCGATAGCTATTCATTGCCATCTCCTTCAACAAGTTGAATGCATCTTGTGGAAATTTAGCCGATGGCGCCCTCCTGTTGCGGCATCCACAAACGACCTAGTTTGTCCCATCAACCCATTGTAAAAGAAGCAAAAATGTTGATCCTCTAAAAATTCGTGTTGCGGGCACCTTCTCAATAAATCCCGGAATCTCTCCCGGGCCTTATATAGTAGCTCAAAATCAAACTGCATGAACTGCGTGATCTCACTTTTGAGCCGCAATGTCTTACTTGGTGGAAAGTATTTAAACAAGAATTTCGACTCAACTCGCCCCAAGTATTCACACTCCCGAGTTAGTGTGCTTACCGATTTCTAGCCTTATCCCTTAAAGAGAAATGGAATAGGCGCAAACGTATAGCATCATCGATCACCCCATTCATCTTGATTGTGTTGCAATTATGTATGAAGTTCGCAAGATGAAAATTATGATCCTCGGATGGAAAACCCCAAATCGATTATGTTGCACCATCGAGATCGATCTTTTCCGACTCAAAAATTATTCGCATTAATTGAGACATTGGCAATTCCACCATGGTTGCGATTTGTCCGTAGGTGAAAGTAATCACGAATTAATGTAAAATTGCGACCATAGGAGTACTCAGGATGAGCCTTGTCCATATTAAATCGTTTGAGTATCCGTTTAATGTAAGCGATTGATGGACAAGTATCCCATTGTCTTTATGCTCTAGCTCAAGACCAAGACAAAGTTTAGTTTTTCCAAGGTCTTTGACCTCAAATTCTTTCTTTAGGTATTCAAAGAAAGATTAGACAATTCTTGAGGTGCCAATTAAATTCATGTCATCGACATATACAACAATGATAGCAAATCCGATGATCGATCTTTTAATAGAAACGCATGGACAAATTGTATCATTTTTGTAACCTTTCTTAGAAAGGTATTCATTAAGTCTATGGTACCACATGCGACCGTATTGCTTTAATACATACAACGATCTTTGCAATTTGATCGAGTATAATTCACGGGGAGTATCTAATTTTGGCATTTTATATCCATCTAGAATTTTCATATAAATATCGAGTCCATGAACCATATAGATATGTCGTTACTACGTCCATTAGACGCGTGTCTAAACTCTCATGGACAACCATACGATGAGAAAAACGGGCGTGATTGTATCCATCACGGGTGAATATGTCTCATCATAATCTATCTCGGTCTCTCGAGAGAATCCTTGAGCTACGAGTCGGGCTTTATACCTCACGACCTCATTTTTCTCATTTCTTTTTCGAACAAATACCCATTTGTATCCTATGGGCTGTACATTGTCCGGAGTACGAATAATTGTCCCAAATACATTTAGTTTCTCTAGGAAGCTAACTCGATTTTATTGTTTCCTCCCATATAGGCCAATCGGGCCTTTGATGGCATTCTATTTGTTCGCCTTATTTTTAGCTTCACCGCAAGTGTACGATGTAGTTTATAGAATAAGGTAAGCAAGGTTGAATCCACAGAGACTAATAAATTAATGTACTAAGTATTGGGATTGTAATAGTCTTATTTTTATCCGGCGATCGAAATTGAGTGATTTGGTTTGTAAAACTAAGACAAGAATTTATCCCGAAAAGACAAAGTAAAGATTGATTGAAAGATCAAGGAGATGAATGGATTACGGGGCTATGGTTTCACTTAATATCCCTTTTGTTATCGGATTAATCACAACCAAAGTTATTATTATTCTTCCCTATAAGATAATCACGAAAGTATTTTACTCTCTCTCTCTCTCAAGATGCATGTAAAAATGTTGATTGGATTATCTATGCTAGCATCTCTACTCAACATAAGATATCCAACTCCCAAAAGCATAAAAGATTATAAATCCTCACAAATATTCACAGACTTCTCAATCTTGCAAATATTCATATCAAGTACTCACGAGATCTAGTAATGAAACTCATCTCTCGAATTATGAATCAATACATCAAACAAGTTAAACCAAAGGCCTTTTGATAAAACAAGAATTAAAACAAATTACTCGAATAGGGTTTGAAAACAATAACGTCAATTGCAATTAATCATCCAACAAAAGTATCCATTAACCTAATCCCAAATCTGGGAATCACAAGATGTTTAGCCGGACATGGGAAATAAATAATTCATAGAAAATTTATTCAAGTTCATATCTAACTAATCGAAAGTAAATGATACGATGGAAGGAGAAAACTGCGGATGTCAACGATCTCTCGATCTATCTTCAATCCTCAAGTGCGTGGTTGTGACCTCGATCAATCTCTCGAATCCTCCGGTAGAAGGTTGCTCTTTTCTCTCGCTTTCTAGGGCAAAAATCGGTGTGTCCTCGTTTGGGGCCGCCTCGTCTCTATTTATACTGTTTGGGTTAAAACTCGATTAGAAGCTGTCAAACCTTTTTTCCCGCACGACGCATGGGTCGTGCGCGAGGTGCGGTGCCGTAGGCTCATTCATTCGCTGAAGGGACGTACAGGCCATGCGCTCAACGCACGGCCAGCCCGTGCAGGGTGCCGTGGGCTGAGTCTTCAGTCTGGATGGCGCACGGGTCGTGCTATGGACGCACGCCCTACCCGTCGCACTTTGGAGCTGATATGTGTTCATTTCTTTCCGTTTCTCGCCCAATTAAATCGACTTCTTCTCGATTAAACTCCAAACATCATACGTTACTTCAAGTATTGGCGGTCCTTTACCGCAATGCTCGATTTATCGCCAAAATGCTACAAATATCAATTAATTCCTACAAAACGAGCAAAGCGTAATACCTTTTCCATTTTACGAAATAAAGCCATTTTCACTCAAGTAATGCATGCATAACAACTAATTCAAACTATAATTAATCCCTAAATACATGCAAAACACATAGTAATCACTATTATAGAATGTGGTTCACTATCATAATCATCATCAATGATTTCTTGAGCAACCAAGAATGCAAATTTATCACCAATGATTATTTTATTTCGATCCCATACCTCATTACTATAGCTCAAGGGTTCTCGGTGCTATCAGAATTTTTAATCTGAATATTTTCTGAGATATTAGGCTCTACAGATTCATCTGGAGCTTGCTCATTAGTATCAATTTTTCCTTTTCTTTTTCCAGGAACAGTATTTTTGAGCCAATAGGTCTACCACGTTTTTGACGTGGGATATTATCATTCATTTTCTTATGTTCTTCAGAACAATAATCCTGGGAACATTCGCAATGGCGGAATATGAGACCTCGTAGCTTTACTAGCATCATTAAATGCATCGGGAAGTCTATTGGCGTGTCGTAAATGAATGATTCTACTCACCTCACTTTCACATTTAGGAGTACGCGGGTCCAAATAAGATAAACTTTGTTCATTCCAGGAGAGATTCTCAACTGGCTTTTGTTTATCATTTTGCAACACATCTTTATCCTTTCCCATTGATGGAAATGTTGTTTCATCAAAATGACAATCCACAAAACGAGCGGTAAATAAATCTCCCGTCATTGGTTCCAAATATCGAATAATTGATGGAGAATCAAATCCAACATATATACCAAGTCTACGTTGTGGACCTATTTTTGTCCTATGGGGAGGTGGAATCGGCACCTAAACAAAGACACACCCGAATGTGCGTATGTGTGAAATATTTGGCTCAAAACCAAGAGTTAATTGCATGAGGAATGCATATGATAAGCGATAGGCGTAATCGATAAGTCTTTGATGCATGTAATACTTCATGACCCCATGTTATACTAGTGAGCTTTGATCTCATTAAGAATGTACGAGCAATGACATGAACTCGTTTAATCGGGGATTATGTCATCTCATTCGAGTATGAACATGTCTTCTTGGATGTTCAACATTAATTCCCGTGTTGCGCAATATTCATCAAAACTTTTTGATGTAAATTCTCCGGCATTATCTATTCTTATATTTTTAATGGGATAATCGAGGGAAATGTACTTGGAGTTTAATAATTTGTGCTAGTAATCGAGCAAATGAAATATTTCTAGTAGATAATAAGCATACGTGTGACCATTTGTATGATGTATCTATTAAGACCATAAAATATCTAAATGGTCCACTTCTTGGATGTATTGGTCCACAAAATCACCATGAATACTGTTGTAAAAATGATGGTGATCCATAACCACCCTTTTCCATTGAAGGTTTAGTAATGAGTTTCCCTTGTGAACACGATTCACGAAATAATCTTTCGAAATCAACATTTTTGTACCTTTCAATGGATGTCCATTGGTATGCTCAATAATCCTACGCATCATAGTAGTTTCGGGTGTTCTAGGCGATCATGCCATAACCCAAATATATCGGGGATTTACCAACTTCCAAGGCATGGTGGCGTAGGATTCAAAAGCTTTAATTGGAATATAATACAATCCGAAATTGTCGCTTTGAATTTCTCATGGACATTCTTCTTGCCCCACTCTTTATCATGGTCATTTAGTGTCTCCAAATGATATCCATTATCACACACATCTTTAAAACTTAGTAGATTTCTTTTTGATCTACTAGATAATAATGCATTTTCAATTTGCGGGATTGTACCATTAGGCAATATTAATGTTGCATTCCGAGCCATCAATAATCTCAACGGGACCAAATATAGTTGTAACTTGTGCTTTGCCGCGATTTGATTTCGAAAATATACTTTATTCGTTAATATTGAGTGTGTTGTTGCACTTTCATGTAAACAATATTCTTTCTTCTCGGTATTTCCCATATATACCTGATTTAACATTTTGAACTAATGCTATGCGGTTATCCTTATGATCAAAAATTCTATCAATGTAAAACAACTAAGTAATAACATAGATGTATAACAACAATTTAAACATAAAAATTTTATTTGACAACATTGACATACATAATCATCTAATTATTACATGTTAAAAATAATTGTTCATGCTAACAAAGGAAAAAACCATTAAGATAAGAAGATTAATCATAAGCCAAAAGTGCTCGGAGGATATTCCCAAACAAAAAGTAGGATAATGTTTAAGAAGACCAATGTAATGAGATATGCTACAATTAAGTTAACCATTTTCTTGGAATGAAAGAAATGTGAAGTTTTTAGGGAGATGAGATGATATGTATGAATTTGTTGAATGAAATGTTGGTATATTTATAGATAAAAACTACTGTTCATAGTCGTTACATGACCGTTGGGGGGAGAAATTTTGAATGTGAAATTTGTGAATGATTTAGTGGAATTATAATGATATTTTTGTGATTTAAATAAACACAAATATTGTGATAAAATATCATTCATATAAAAAGTTCAACCTGAAAATATATCTTCCCGGGAAAATACATATAAGCACAATCAAAACATTCTCACTTTTACAATATCAACAGAATTTCATGAAATATTTTAAAAACTAATTTAAAGCAATACATATCATTGATTAAATATTTCCATCACCAATTAAGTGATCAATCCTCCCTTCTGGATGCTCAAAGAAATCAGCCACATCCGGATGTGTAATATCCACATTCAAGTCATCAAAATTATCATCTTCGGGATGATCGAAGTGAAATTTGCTTTGGCATTTTTATCTTTCTTGCGAATTGATGCTTGATAAAGCTCCACCAAATGTTTGGCGTCACGACAAATCGTGACCAATGACCTTTTATTCCGCATCGGTAACACTTCTCTCCACCATTCTCTGGATTTATCACTTTTTCTTTTCCTTTCTTATCATTTACATTTCCACTTCGTGGTTACTTGTATTTTCGTGATTTGAATTATTACATCACGATTATATGGAGTAAATCTTCCACAAACACGGCCACGACCGCGACCACGGCCTCTTGAATTATTAAGATTTTGAGCTCTAGTCGCATTCACTTCGAGGAATGGAGTAGAACCATGGTGAGATTCGTGATTTTTATCGATAATTCATTATTTTGTTCGGCCACAAGAAGGCACGAAATCAAATCAGAATATTTAATGAAATCTTTTTCTCGGTATTCTTTGTTGCGAGAGCATACCCGAAGCATGAAGAGTAGAAAGTGTATTTTCAATCATATCTCCATCCGCAATACTTTCTCCACATAATTTCAATTTTGAAGAAATTTTTAATAACATGGAATTATACATAAACTTACGGTTTGAAATCTTGAAACCTCAATTTTATCCAATCATATCGGGCCTTTGAAAGTATAACCAACTTCCCGGGTGGTCATACATTTCCTTCAAATTTTTCCAAATGATACATGGATCTTTTCTTTGTAAGGTATTCGAATTTTAAATTTTCATCCGGATGATAACGGAGAAAAATCATAGCCTTAGTTTTATCTTGTGTAGATGCACTATTTCATTCTTTGATAGTATCACCTAAACCTTTAGCGTCTAGATGAATTTCAGCATCTAAAGCCCATGACATATAATTTTTTCCCGCAATATCAAGAGCAATGAAATCAAGTTTTGCTAGGTTAGTCATAATGAAATATTAAATTAAGAAAATAATAAAACTTACCACACTTACAAAAACTTTAAAGATCGGCTAGAGACTCGTGTTGATAACGTATTATAGAACAACAATTTAAGAACACAAGAGAATTATTATAGAACTATCAAAATATTAAGAAATAAATATTAGAGAGATAATAATATTGTAGAGAGAATGCAATAATTTCTATTTCTCTTTGATATTGTTGTGTGTTATCATTCAACAAACTTCAACAATTTATAGGTAAAAATGTAAAACTATTCAACCATATCTATTGATGCTTCCTCCATTACATTTGCTACAGCCCTATTGATGCTTCCTCCACTACTTTTGCTAAATATGCTAAAGTCCACATAAATTGATAAATTATCACAATAGAGGCGTGTATGTAGAAGAATTTTTACAAATGGTCTAGAGATTATTGTCTAAAAAGCTAACCCATTTTAAAGCCCAAACATTAAGTGGATTCACACACATTCTCTCTCATAACTTAAAAACTCGTTTCTCACTCAAATAGTAGCCCGACATGTATTTGCAAGTCTTCCCAAATTCAAATCATTATCTTAGTTGCAATTCATCTCCATCCAAACCCAAAAGATCCGATTTAACCTGATAGTAATTCTAATTCCCAATCAAAGTGATCGAGGTTAGAGTATTAAGGCTAAGTACACAACACTCACAAATGAAACCCACATTCACCGTGCTTGAGAAAATGACTTAAATCTTTCCCGGGATACTCAAATCAACCTTGAAGCAACCTAGGGTTCTTGTTCCATTGTTCTTTCTTAGTTAAAAAAATTCTCTCTCTTGAGAGTGGACTTTCTCTCTTTGAGAGTGGTGGGGTTGGTGTTTTCAACCTAGGGTTCTTGTTCCATTGTTCTTTTTCCGCCACTGCTTCTTGGTTTTGCTTTTATGATCCTTTCTTTTGGTCTTTAATGTCTCTAACACATTAATTTTTGTTGTGGTTTTCCTTTTCTTCTTCTCGCTTTCTCTTTTGTCTGCGTTTTCATTCCCCCGCTTTTGTCTTTTTCTTCTCTTCCGTTTATTCTTGTCTTACTCTGTTTTTTGTCCTGATTTTTCTTGTTTTTGCTCTAGGTTGTCAACGAGGCTTGTGGTTCGTTTGGAAGCGTTTTTAGGATCTTGGTGGGCTGTCCTAGGATGGACAAAGACTTGGTGGTGGAAATGGAGAAATTCTCTTTAACAGAGGAGGAGAAACTAGGTATAGCCCTTGAGGAAGAAGACATTGCGGAAGCGATGATGAATGCACTCGTAGTTTTGGAGCCATCCATGGAATGAAAAAGGCTAATTTTGCGGGGCTTAAGAGTACCATGAATCATATCGGCCTATTCAAGACACCTTCATCCTTCGTGAAATAGGCTGAATCGATTCGATTCGTTTTCAAAACTAAAGAAGATAAGTGCAAGGTCTTCAAGAACCGTGCGTGGGTTTTCGACAACCGAGTTCTTAATCCTAAAAGAATGGGTGGAAAGTAATGGGCGACAAGAGCTGGATTTTAATATTGTGGATGTTTGGATTCAAATATGGGACCTTCCTCACAATTGGATCTCTGACAAAAGGTATTAGAATTGGCAAAATGTTTCCTTCTATGTCGAGATATTTACATTCTGAATACGGTAGTATAAAAGGGAGGCATATCAAATTGTTGGTGGCAATTAATCGAATAAGCCTCTTCTTAGAGGAGCTTCTATCAAACTTGGTGGTGTGGCCAAATGGGTGAATTTTAAGTATGAGAAGATGGTGGGTTTACCTTCTATTGTGGATTTGTAGGTCACCTTGACGAGAATGTGTGGAAAAAATGAAGGATGTAAAAGAAAATTCTTTTTGTGATGGCCAATATGGAGATTGGCTACGGGTTGTTGATCTTCAAATTCGGTGAAGAATAAAATCTGGGGGCGATAAAACCATTAGTGATCCTTTAGGAAACCAGATGATGTCCAACCAGTGCAAATTCCTCATTACAAACCAAGATCACTACAACAGAGAGCATACTTTGGAGAAGGATTTAGTGATCACGATATGATATATCGGGAAAAAGCGATGGTGAAGAGAATGAGTTGTTCTTTGTCTTTGAGAAACACTCCAATCATGACTAGTAAAATGAAAGGCCCTGAAATACACAAACGAGTTCTAAGTCATCTATCCCTAAAGAAGCTATCGATGTGTGCATGAGAAGCCTTTTTCGAGAGAATAGTGTCGGCATGGATCATGTCCAATCAGTATGAGATTGAAGTCAAGAAGAAGTTTATTCGAAATCCGTTGAGAGAAGTTGAGAACATTCCATTTCAATTTGCGGAAAAGGGCATTGGTTCGAGGGTCTAAACAGAGAGTCAAGAAATATGTAAAAGGGTGCGGCGAGAAAAAATTGGAAAGATGACTAAAAGCTCAGGGTGTATTGACAAATGTGGAGGTGGGATTGAAAAGAAGAAGAGTTGCTTGATGAGAACCAAGATCCAAACAAAGAAGTGGTTAAGGCACGTAGCAAGAGAAATAAGTTATCTCCCCCATTCTTGAATCGACATGGTGATTGAGACCAGGCCCTAACTCGGTCTCCGACCCAACAATGATGGCCTCCTGGAATTGTAGAGGTTTGGGTGGACCCTATACAATTCCTCAAATTAAGGAGATTTGGCGATCCCATCATCCAAACTTTGTTTTTTTGAGTGAAACGAAAAAAAAATTTATAAATCTTTGTGGTGAAACATTTTAAATGTGGTGATAGGTGGTCTTGTGTTGATCCTATAGGTCTCGGTGGGGGTTTGTTAGTTTTTGGGATCTTTGAGGTTTGTGTTGTTAGTGTTCATGAAGAATCCTTTTGTCCGGAGATTGAATTTGTTCTTAATAATGTGAAATCTTGGGTAATTTTTGTGTATGGGAGTGTGGATAGTGGTATCGAAAAACATCGGTGGGACTACTTTATTCGAATAAGAGCAAATGGGGCAACCTTTGGATCATGGGTGGTGATTGGAATGATATTATCGCCCCGATGAAAAAAGGGGGGCGACAGAGATCTCTTAGCGCATTGTCTGGTTTTAAAAATTTCATTAGAACAATGGAAATGAAGAAATTGGCCTATTCTGGACATCCTTTCACTTGGAGCAACAACAGAGCGGAGGAAGGGTTTGTTGAAGAGAATTTGGATAAGTTCTTTGCATCTCCCGAGTGGTTTGTGAGATTTAAGGATGCTAAAGTTTTGCACATTCCAAGATTTTCTTCTCGACCATCTTCTTCTCCTTCTCAATCCGTATCCTCATAAACTCAAGAGCCAAAGAAAGATTTTGCTTTGATCGAGAGATGGACTCGGCTTGAAGGAATCGGTCATGTTGTGGAGAATGCTTGGGGTTTTCAAAGAAAAAAGGTACTCGGTTTTTTTTTAGATTCAGGCCAAAATTAAAAAGAGTAGAATGGATTTGTTATCTTGGTGTAAAGATAATAAGCATAATTCTCATAAACAAATCGAGTGTCCTTAATGCTCAAATTGAAAATTTGACCTCCTTGGAAGTAACAGAATTGGGATGATTGGAAAAGGATTAAAGGAGAGCTACATGAGGCCTATGCCAAAGAGGAGTTGTATTGGAAGAATAAATCTAGGAACCAATGGTTGAGAGAGGAGATAGAAAAGAAACTCTATTGATCGGTTGGTGAGTAGAGAGGGTTTGCTTTGTGACAACGGAGCTCATTGAGAAAGAGGTAACCTCCTTTTACAAAGATCTTTTCTCCACTTCTTCCCCGAGGCGAGTTTGATATCTGCATGGCCTACCAAGATCCATTGATGACTTCCACTCTGACACCTCATTAAGCCTGTTGATGACAATGAGATCAAGCAAGCTCTCTTTGACCTTCATCCTCATAAGGCCCCGCCCCGATGGTATATTTGCTTTCTTTTTCAATTTTTTGATCATTGTGGCTTTTGATATTTGTAAATCATGTGAAACAATTTTTGCTAATTCTAAAATGCTTAAGAGTCTCAATCATACAATGGTTACTCTCATTCCTAAAGTGAAAAATCCAACCTCTATTGCTCATTTCCGTCTATAGCTTGTGCAATGTGACCTATAAAATCATTTCTAAAATCCTGGCTAATAGACCAAATCATGCCTTCATCTTTGTGTTAGTGAGTGTCAAATCTTTTGTTAAGGGTAGACATATTAGTGATAATATTGTCTTGGCCCATGAATGCTTTCATCATATTCATAATCTTAGAAGAGGCTCTAGAGGTTTCATGGCCCTTAAACTTGATATGTCCAAAGCGTACGATAGGGTGGAATGGCGGTTTCTTATTCAAGTCTTGGATAAAATGGGTTTTCCTCATGTCTTTTCTAGATGGATTTGGTCTTGTATTTCTACTACTTCCTTTTCCTTTCTAGTTAATGGTCAACCTAGTGGTTATGTCATTCCTTCTGAGGTATTCGACAAGGTGACCCCTTATCTCCCTATCTATTCATCATTATCTCAAGCCTTGTCCAACCTTATCTCTCAAGCTAGGAACCAATCTCAGTTTTTTGGCCTTAAAGTGTGTAAAAAAGCCCCCTGTCATCTCTCATTTGTTTTTTTGCGATGATTCCCTTCGTTACGTGAAGCATCCCCACTCAAGCTCTTGTTGTTAAAACCCTTCTTGATAAGTATTGCTTAGCCACTGTCACTTGTCAACCTTGACAAATCATCCATTTTCTTTAGCCCAAATGTGCTTCATAGTGATAAAGAGCTTATTTGCAATACTCTTGATGGAGTCACCCCCAGGCTAAGATTAAGCATCTTGGTCTTCCTCTTCTTTTTTCGGATCTAAAAGGAGGTTTTTGAGTTTGTTATTCAGGCTACTAACGAAAAGTCAATAATTGGAAGCATAAGTTCCTTAGTCAAGCTGGTAGGGAAATCTTAATCAAATCATGTGCTATCTGCCTTGCCTATTTATCTCATGTCTGTCTTGAGAATAATCTGGGGTATTTGCAAATCTCGCATCTATCGATTCTAAATTTTGGTGGGGTTCTCCTTCCGAGGGCCCAAATAAAATTCATTGGATGAGTTGGTCCAGATTGTGTACTAGTAAACGAGGATGGGGGCTTGGGTTCAAGGATTTTAGAATCTTTAATGACTCTCTTTTGGCCAAAAATCTTTGGAAACTCTTGATTTCCCTAATACCCTCCTTAGCAAACTACTCAAAGCCAAATATTTTCCTAAAGGGGGTTACTACATGTTACTCGAAAAATACTGATTCATGGTTATGGAAAGGTTGGCTTAAAGCTAGGTATGCATTAATTCGGGTCCGATTTTTAAGGTTGGGGATGGGAAATCTATTCGGTGCAGGATCATCCGTGGGTGAGGGAGTTTAAATTTACGTCCCCAAAATCAGTCATTTGAAAATGGGGTAACTTGGGTTAGTGAATTACTTGATGCTCCAGGTGTTGGTTGGAATGTGTCTTTGATTAGAGATATTTTTCCCCACCAGTGAAGCCATTTTGAATACTCATGTATGCTTCCCTGGTCAAAGAGACAAGATTTCTTGGTTCTTGTCGGTCTCGTGTTTTCTCTGTAAATAGTGCTTATAAGAATGCACTCTTAGGCTCCAAATGTCCATGGACCACGGCTGAGAGTAGTGGTAACAATAGTCTTAATCAAAGTTTGGAAAGGTACTTGGAAGCTTAATGTTAAAGGCAAAATCAAACACTTCATTTGGAGGTGTTTTCACAATATTTTGCCTTCTAAATTGAATCGAAAAATAAAGGATGTGTTTTGGATACTATTTGTAGCTTTTGTGGGGATGATATTGAAATGTTGATCATATCTTCTTCCATTGTAGTCGGGCTATGCGGGTTTGGAGGCTTGCCCCAATCTCTTGGGACCTTGTCTTACATGATAAAGTCACCTTTAGAGATTGGTGGTGTGCCATTCGTCTAACAGGAAGAAAGAATTACGCAAGAAAGATTGCAACTCTCAACCTACCTTCTTTGGTGGTTATGGAAGACCGAGAAATAGTTGGATTTTTGAAGGATTGTGGACCACTCCTCATGATGTTGTGACTGGTGCAATCGCCGAGTGGGTGGAATATAGTGAAGGCATTCGATCGAAGCCTTAAATTCATTGTGTTGTTGACAAAGTCTTTGCTTGGATGGTAAAGGTATATACTAGGGACTTGGTTCGATGGTTATTCCCTCTTACCTATGTTTTTTTTTGAAGATTGAAGTCGTCGGGGCTTTCTTCCCTCCTTTATGATGTAACTTGATATTCATCAAAACTTGGGCATGTAATATCACTTTATATCATACACTTGCTATACTTTTTCTGGTTTTTGAGCCTTGTAGGCTGTTTTTTGATTTTGAGCCTTGTAGGCTATTTTTGTTTCTGATTCATTGACCATCTGTGTATGGTTTGCCTCTCCCTAGTCTAGGTGGTTGTCATGGGAGTTGTTTGTGGCCAGTGGGCTGTGTAATTTTTATGTTGATCGTATCAATATATCTTATCGTTTGGAAAAAAAAAAAAAAAAACCTTGAAGCAACCGTACTATTTATAATTAAACTTACATATATAATTTATTCAGTCAATTGATGCAAATGTGTGACAAGAAAAATAAAGACGAGTAAAATTGGTATAATACACTCGATTCATTCATAATCCAATGGTGTATGATGATAATAGACACCTCATCCAGGAATTTCACAAGGAGAAAGGTTTAACTTTTAAGTATGACTAGTTCACGAATAATATCGCAATCTTCATGAATTCCACTTTGACACTAATAGAATGGACTGTCACTTTGCTTACCAAAAATGCCACGGCCATATGTCGAAGAAATCACATCCACGAGAAGTGGAAATTGTAGAAAGCACAAATGAAGTTACCGGTAAACAAGCAAGCCCGGCCACTGGTATCAGCACCCATGCACTCTTTCGGCCAAACACCAAATAGAGTGTAGCACTAAAGGCTGCCATCATAAACAATATGGACAGGAAAAGAGTAATGAGACCAATACACAGTCTCTTGGGCAGGGCATACATAAAATCTTCCTCTGCGTAGCGTGAAGTTAGGACGGATAAGAACATCAATAGAGAAGTGGTTGATGTGAATAGGGAAACAGCATCTGAAACTGCAAATATTACGAATGCTCTTGATTTGGAAAACATTGGATAGCCAGTTTCGGATACATTGCCACCTGGTACTGTGATAGCAGCAGCAAATACAACAGTAGCAATCAATGCTGCAGCAATTGTACATGAGTTGGCCGTATCTTTCATCCACTTCTCTCCTTCTACTTTCAAGCCCTTGTGTTCTTCGGTAAAGACCATCTTAGGGGTTTTTCCAGCATAGTTTGCCCGTTCTCTGCTATAAGGATGAACAAATTTTTCCACTTCCTGTTTAACCACCATAGTTGCAAACAAGAACAAAGGATACTCAGTGATGAGTTTTCTTTTTTTTTTTAATTATTATTATTGTTTGCGATGCACAAACTACGAACTTACTAAGAGGGTGTTTGGCTGAGTTTATATGCTCTTCAAAACATATTATAAGATGCTTGAGAGCTTATAAGCTCTCTAAAAATGTCCGTAGATTCTTTTAAAAAAGAATCTTATAAGTTCCCAAAAGAAGATGGTAGGAGCTTATAAGTTGTTCTAAAAAAGAAGAAGTGGGGGATCTCAACTTATTTTCAAATTATGATCTTATTTTAACAATCTCCTTAGATTTTGGCATTTTAATTACAAAGTTGTCATTACTAACATTTTATAAACTCCACCATCTTATTTTATCCGCACACTTCAACAACTTATTTTCAAAAATAAGATCTAACATCTTATAAGCTCTAAATCAATCTTATAAGATGTAGTAGCTTACAAGACCTTTTAAATAAGCTTAACTAAACACCCTCTAAGTTACAGTTCAATGTTTAATGCAACTACTATACAATATAATAGATTGAACTAGGAATAAAGAATAGTTTAAGCTGTTAGATCTAGTTTTCATTCCGCAGACTATTAAAAAAGAATTCTTTTGTTCGATCAAATATTCAAAAGTTAGATCCATACATAAATGGCGCGAGCATCGAACAAAACTCAATTACCTTAAACCATTGAATTTCACGCTGCATCTGGAGAGCTGCACCAGAAACTAGATTGAGTTTGTGGAGGTGCTAAACTGGCAGCCAAGTGCAACAGGGTGTTACCAGAAGAGTCTACCAAATCTGAATAATGATGTTTATGGTCGCTCGTCTGGTAAATTAGATTGAAAACTTTTTCACAGCGGTTTTGTACTGCCAGGTGAAAGATGAACTGTCTTGTGGTAGCATGACGAGAATATATTGCAGCAGGAAATGTCTCCACAATCACTTCTACAACCTCGTGGATCCCTAAGCGTGCTGCTGTGAGCATGGCATCTTTGTAGATTAATGAAGCTTCCTTGTAACTTAACGACTCCATATGCTTGCACAAGCATTTAACAAGTTTTAGTGCTTGCTGATGCATCAATTTTTTATCATGAATCCTATTTATGTGAGGCACTGACATAGAAACATAAATAGATAGAAGTAAATTAACAGAGGAAAAGCAAGATGAATGTCATATTTGTTGCAATTAAAGCACTTAGATTTACCTAGTTGTTTGATGACTTTCGAAAGAGTGGAATGCAAATTCTGAACCACTCTTTTCCACCTTTGAAGCCCTTGATAAGAGTCAAACACAAATTGGAGTAAAATTTTAGAGAACGATAGACATTCTGGTGAGGCAAAGTCATATTCAGTTCAGTTTTCAACATGGAACCTTAGCCTTACTAAATAAGAACGGAGAGAGAAAAATATACAAACAATAAAATATTTTAAGAAACCCTCAAAACTAAGGGAGTGTTTGCAAACACTAAAAATAAGTGCTTTTTAGTTTTTGCTTAAAAAAGCAGTTTTTAGTGTTTGCATATACCAATTTCTGCTTCTAATTTTGCTTCATTTAATCGAATCTAAAAGCGAGGAGAGAGGTGCTTAAGATTCTCGTCAGCGCTTCTAATTTGAATTTTACAAATAAATAAGTACTTTTACTACTTTTTCACCAAACACTCTCAACTTCTCATTCTCAACTTTTAATTCTATTTTCAAACACAACCTACTTCGATTCTCAACTACTTCTTACTTCTATAATAAATCACTTCTTCTAAAAGCAGAAGTTTTTGCAAACACTTCCTAAATCTAGTTAACAACCACTGTAAGAGCAAGATTAAATAGTTTTAACATAATTTCTGGTTTGTGGTTCAGAACAAAAACTAATATTAAAGTTCTTAAGCTTGCGAAAGTGAGGTGCTGAAACATGAAGTGTTGCCAGTGGTGTGGCCGAACTAGTAAACAATTAATTAAGTTTTACAGGCCGTGGTTGTCCATTTATGTTCAAGATCACCCTTCCTTTTATTTTCTTTCAGTGGATATGGAATGAAAAAATGGAAACGCATGTGCCACTACCCCATCTTATGCTACCTGTTCACCCATTTTAGTGAGTCCAAGATCAACAAGTGCAGGACCTAAGGAGAAAAGTTACTAGGTGCATACTAATTGAAGGCCCATAAGATTTCACAAATCCAATACAAGGAGAAAAGCTCACATGGATCCTGGCTCCGGTGAATTTCCTTATGAAATCCTTCCTTCCTTTCTTCTTAAGCACTTTTGGATCATGAATTTTAGTGAAGAAAATGCTAAATGAATTATCTTCATTCATTTGGTTTTAAAGGAAAACATAAGTTTGATATGTAAACCACTTCCTTAAACTATTAGATATTGTCTTGCCCCTTTTATCCAGATTTTCCATCGGACTTCCCCTGCTTACTGCATCAGTTCTAGCATATCAGTTATTCCCAAGATTTCACGTTTAGATTTCAATGATTACAAAATATAACGAGAGTAAAAAAATGTTGTGTTTTAGCACTTTGCATCCAAATCTATTTATAACTCATTTTTGTTTGCAAGTTAATATAACTTTCCCAATAGATAAATTAGTTATTTATGAAAGAGAAACTATATACAGTATACTTGCCACCACAAACAAGAGTGCTACAAGTTGGATCCTCAATGTCACTAGAGTTGGTTGCGGAGTGTTGTGTTTCTGATGGCATCTCCAGCTGAACACCTTCAAAGCAAGACAATTAATTGGCACTTTTGCTTTCTTAAGGAAAATCACTACTGAAAAAGGAACTGCAACATCAAATCTAGTTTCTCATTCACGTTTGATCATGTGTTAATCATTCAGATATATCACATATTAATGTAATGACGAGAAACTCACTGGAGTATACGAGGCATTCCCAGAATTTGAATCGAGCTCCACTGGAAAATGCCGTGTCCTTAAGGGCTATTCTTTTCAAAGCCGAATTACCAGACGGAAGTTTCATCCTAGCTAGATTAGGGTACTTGTCAGCCAAATCCAACGCAATATCTGCCTACAAAACACGGTATTAATCCACAATTTTTCTAACAAAATATATCAATCAAAAAGTTAAACCAAGTTCTACTTACTGACCGAAAAAATCTGCATCAATTACATCATTTAAGAGCAATACACCTTTTTCACCAGCATAAGGAGTAGGTTCCAAATCATCCTTGGTCTGAGAAATCAAAAACTGGAGAGTTTCTTTGTGAGCAGATATGGCCGCCTTGTG